>BGPR01003301.1:98781-142107 GCA_013235015.1 Araneus ventricosus | reverse complement strand
TTTCAACATGTTAGCTGAGAACGCGGCGGCAAGGTGTAAGGTAAGGTTTCGGCCTTGGAGCCGGAGGGTTCCAGGTTCGAAACCCTATTCCCCAGAAGATCCATCTTACATTGGGTCCGTTGCGCGTTAAATCATACGTAAGGGGATAAACGTCCTGCCGCTGCTGTGGCAAGAAAGTTTGGAGAGGGTGTGGCAGCACGGGTGCTTTCATCTGGCCGTGGTTCAAAATTACGAGGTCCGCCCAAAATAGCCCTCGTGTTGCTTCAGAACGGGACTTTAATATCACTAACACCAGAAAAAAGTTAATATGTTAGCCAGCTACAGACCACTGATTTATGGAGATAGAATTAATAAAAATTTAAATTACGCAGGTATCGTAAGAAAAGTCACATCAGGCTTGTAAAAATAGAGGGAACCTAAGTAAATAATATTTTTTATTTATTAGACAAAAGAAAAACTTCGTTTTAAACAATTTAAATATTAAACCACAAATAATTCAAATCTCATACTTAAGAAAACATTACATCCATCAAATTTTATGACGTACTTTAGCTATCAAAAATAAAAATCTTCGTTGAAAATAATGTATTAGTTTTACTTCGAATGGAATTGGAAATCATACACATGAACAATTAATTATTTTTGCAGAAAATAAAATTTTACATTCTTAGGGACAACTTTTTAATTCTACATCCTTTATAATAATCCCTTATATCTAAAGGGTGAACTATCAGTTGAAAGAACTTAGAAGATTTATTGGTACACTAAACTATTATTTATTTTAGCTAAAACTGTAACTGCTTTAATGATACTGCTTGAGAATTCGAAACTACTTCTTACTGATTAATACTCATTTAATTAATAGTCATTTTAGTGAGCGATCATAAAAGTTTAGGATTATACACATTAATGAGTGAAACGTTTCGGATTCTCAGTTGAATCATTAAAGTATCAAACTCTAGATTAAAATTCCTCGCAAAAGTCATGATTTTTCTGATAATTACCTTGAAAATGACTACACTAGAGAATTTTTTAAAAATTTGATAGCTGATTTTTAGAGTTTTAACTTAGTTATTTGTCCTTTTTTCTTTGCTTAATTCAAAGGAATTAAAATTCAATTAAATGTTGGAATTTTGCAGACATTTTTTGGTCTACAACATAACTATTTTAAAATCAAATTTCAACCATATTCCAGAAACATTAATACAAAAAATCAGGCAGACAATTTTTCTGCATTTTTATTTTTCGTTTGATATGTTTCGTTTTCGTAAAGACGGAATTTTTTAAATTCAATTATTCAATTTTTCAATTACATCCTGTAGGACGAGAACGTGCTTTATTTAAAAATTTCCTACATTTTTGTGTTCGCGATGCCAATACACTATTTTAATATTTTCAGAATTTAAATTATAATTAATCAATAAATTTAATTAAATTTTGATTCCATACAATTGATGCCAACTGGTAGTGAATTTGAGAAAACATTGAAACCAAAATTTCAAAATATTTATAAAAATAAATTTTTTAAAAATTAAAAAGACTAAAGAGTTGATAATAATTAAAATAAAAATATTATGCAATTTCGAACAATAATAAAAATATGTTTTAAAAATTGGTTTTATTAAATTTATAACATCAATAAGTTAAGACGTTTTTAAAAATGGAAGCTAATGGGAAAAAATTAAGTAACGTTTGAAATATTACTTTTAATAACTATAATATAACACTTTTATATACTCATTTGCCAAAATACACATTTAATGATAGGGTTGTTCCCGAAAAATATTGTAACGCTTCACTTTCATAAAATTAATTTTTGAATTACAAGTAGTTGTTGTGCGGTAGATTCGAAACTGTTTAATTTAATAATTAAAAATACAGTATTAGTTAACATTTGTAATACTGAATTTGATATTCGTAAAATGGTGGCTGTTTTCTGATTTCCAAACCGTATCAATTTTTAAAAATTTTATTAAAAATATATATTGAATGTAGAAATTTTTAAGTGTGTGAAAAATGGTTGTAATAGTTCGAAAGACTTATAGCATAGGTTATAAAAGTCTATCGATAGGAAGAGGAATTTAATGAATAATTTTTTTTAAATGAGAACCCTCAGAGGTGATAAATAGCGCAAACCTAGTCAAAAAGTGGTCAGATTCAATTTTTTCTCTTTTTCCTGCTTGAAAATGAATCTTTTTAGGCATTTTTGTGGTGTACGAGATCGTTCGGATTCTTTTAATAAACTAAATATTTAAAACGACACCAACGATAGGAATCACATGGATTAATATCTAGCGAATAAGGTGGCCATTGCAATGCACCGTTATAACGGTTTTGATATTGATAGGCTATTCAAGCTCACTGTTAATAGCTTAGGTCGGTTTTTGAATGTTGAAGATACCTTCCATAGAAATTGAGTTGCATTTTTCATCTCATAAATACAAATTTTTAACAATTAAAAATATGATTATCGATTAAACATGACGGTATAAAAGGCATTTGGAAAAAGACTGGAAGTGACGCTAAACAATATCCTTTCTGGCCCTCTCTCAATGCGCTCATTCGTAGCGACATCTAGTGAGACTCTGAGAAGATATTTCTGATCAAAGCTGCAGATTAATTAACGTAAATCACCATAAAAGTAAAATTTTATAACTTGGATAGTGTCACCTAATATTATTGTAAGACTGCATTTTCTCAAAATTGTTAAAATAAATAAAGGATGTTACTTTAACCCGTTAACACCCAGCGTCCTATTTACGAGACAGTTACATTTCACTTCCAAGGCTGAACCGAATGCATTCCATTGTTGCTTTTTTTGCTTTGTCTATGAAGTCAATAGGTATTACCAAACTTCTAAACGATTTTCAGCAAGCATATGCGACAAGTTAGTCAAAGTTTGAAATCAAAGTGTCGTCATTTTGAAATTTTTCAATTTTTCCTTTGATTTATTTTTGAGGTAATGCACGGAATTAGAAAGTGATTTTTCTTTTTTGATAGTTTACTATGATTCAAAAGTCTTTAATATTTATGTAAAAAAAGTTAAAAAAAGATTTCTCCTCCAAATTTAATTTTAATTTTTCTCCAAATTTAATTTTAATTACAATTATCTTAATCTTGGTTTGTTGAACTAATTTAATAGAAATGTATTGAAATGTAAGCTTTAAATTAATTTGGGAGTCAATGGGTTAAGCGTTATTTAATTATTGGTCGGCAACGGTACTTTTTAAACGATTTTCCCAGCAATATCTATTTTCGCAGAGAAGATTTCCACGACTTCATCGACATAACGAAACATTATTTTTATTATCTCCCGAATATGTCAGCACATTGGAACAAGGAAGTATTAATTACGGATAAACAAATCCAATTTTAGTTCATTACAGTGAACTAAATGATTTCTGTGCTATCTGTCAAGGCCAACTTTGTCAATCACTTTTACTGGATGAATATCGGGAAACACAGGAGGTCAATAAATTATTGTCAGGATATCCTTACCACAGAGATTTTGATTAAAGAAGATAGCGATATATGGTGAAAAAAACATATTCATTCACATAAATAAATAGAAATCTACATAAGGTAGGTGAGCCAAAGGTGGCCAGTGTTCCTAAGGTAGCCCATCCCCGAAAGTAGAATTAATTCCATTTTTAATCACAACATGGTGCTACTGCATTGTAAATCATGTATCTGCAGTGCACGTGGCTGAATTTGAAGAGATCATCTTGATCGGCCGCCTTGGTATGCTAAGATTTCACTTTTGAGGAGTATTCGTTCTAATTTTCAGGTAAGAAGATATTTTAATTTACATGTGTTTAAATTTTTAGAACTTTGAGTTATGATACGTTTTCTAAAAGCTTATTTTTTTCTCTTTAACCACATTTACTTCAATTCTAATGAATGTATCATGTTAATAGTTTTAAGTCGTGCAAATGGCCACTATATGCTTGTTCCCAAGGTGGCCCGGTGTCGGGCCATCTTAGCAAACAAATATGGAAATTAATGTAGTAAGGCTAATTTTAAAAATTTCTATTTAATTGTCTTAAAAAACTTATTCCCATTTATTGTTATATATATAACAATAATAGTTATATTTTTATTTAATTATTGAATGGATGTTGTATTTTTATTTGTATATTAGAAAAATCTCACGAAATATAAAAGAAACTTTTGTTAATTCTTAGCCTAGTATAAACATAAAGTACTGAACATTGTAATACTCTTTTAGAAGTAAAAATAGTTTCCGAGTATTTTTTTTTTCACATTTTAAAAGTGATTTCAATATATGGGCCACCTTTGGAACACTATGCGCCAAACGTGGCACACTAGCTACAATTTTGAAATTATATTATAAAAATAATTAAATTTTATTTTACAAAGAAAAGTATACCTGATATGTGTAAGAGATAAGTGTCAAATTTTACAAAAAAAAATTCAGCCATACACACTTAACCAGAAAATTTTGAAAAATCCTCTAAGCTTAACTAAGGCCACTTCTCGCTCACTTATCTTATATAAAAGAGAAAGGGACTCACTGACTCATCACCGAATCTCCCGAACCTGGGGGATTAGGAACTTGAAATTCGGAAGGTGGTTGCTTTTTGGGTAGTAGGTGCTCACTAAGAAAGAATTTTTCGAAATTTAAATTAGAATTTAAATTAATTAAAAATTACTCTAAATTTATTTGTTTTTTCTGTAGTAACTACGGAGCATATTATCGCACAAAAACTATTTTAATATCATCGTAAAGATAAAAAAAATTAGCTTTTAAATGACACCGCTCTTATTTCCATGCGACATTTTGTTCAATTTTAATTAAATTTTCAAAATGTTTTCAAACATGATTTGTAACAATGTTTTTATTTTTATAAATAAAATTTAAACCAATATCATTATTTCAGCGAATCTTTTATTAACGCGCTTTTGGAATTGCTACGTTAATGATAGTATAAATTGTTTTCTTGGGAAATTAACTACAAAGCAGATATTTCACTTTAGTATTCATTGCATTGCTGAAATATTCTATCGCACCTGCTTCAAAGTAATAGTTTTTTAAAACGTGTCAACAGATATTTGATTTACGGTTGTTTTCGTGTGCGTGAGAGAGAGAGAAAGACAGAAATGACTTTCATTATTTCTTCAAGCATTTAATCTCATGCTTTCCTGCCATTTTAAAATTACGAGCCATGGAAACGCTTTTAAATTTTTGTTTATTCCATGGAAGGCAAGTTTTTATTCAAATTTTGGCTAGGCTTAAGAGCACAGTACTGCCGCCAAACTTGAATTTTCTCAAGGGATAACTCATCAAATTTGGTATTAGATTTAGCGCAGTTCAGAACTAATGATAGAATAAAGAGTCGCGAAGTTGATGACGGGACACTATCACTGTGTAGGTGTTTTTCTGATCAGTCACAGAAACACTAAAAAGAAGAGAACTGCATGCCGGAGAATGGCAATAAAAAACCAAGATATGAGAGAGCTTATATTTTCGCCGTAGCAATCAATGATGGGGAAGCAAAAATGCGGGAAGCACCAAGGACGGCTAGATTCGTGTCCAGGTGGCTCAAACTACGGAAAGAAAAGATAAGAGGAGTTTTGCTGCTGGCCGAGGATGCCAGACAACTCAGGAGTGAACGACGAAAACCAAAGAAAGACATTGCTGCAAAAAATTGTTTAATTAATCTTAGAGTGCTAAAGGTACTTAGACTTGAAAATACTTTTATCCCGAGCAACGCCGGGTACACCAACTAGTATTATAAATTCGTAAAGTACAACTCAAAAATGTTTTTTAATAGCACAAAGTTGGGCAGCCTGTCATAGCGCGTTACCCACCGACACTTAGAGGGAAATTGAGTTCAACTTTTTGAGTTGTTTTTTAGGAATATGCAATATAATATTTCGTCATCGTTCAGGCAAAAGTCACTAAGTCCAAATTATAGTTTTGAGATGTAGTCAGTTAAACCTTAATTAATTTTGAGTCGTTATGATAAATAGTAAAAATTATTTTACAGATTTTTAGCTCCTACGGCTGATTTGCTGATGTATCGATAACAGGTTTCTATCACAAATTATAAGGTGTGCCCAAATGAAAAGGAGACCACATTTATATGTAAAGAAATTTTAATAACAATATTCTAATTACAGTTCATGTGGAACAGTACAACTATAAATAATCGCCATTGAGATTGATACACTGATCCCAGCACGTAGGAAGGGAATGGATGGCATCAGTGTAGAGACTCCTGGGTTGCTGATGTATCCAGTTCCCATCTCGCCGTCTTCTGATTCTCTGACAGATACTTTGGCACCCACTGTGCGCAAACTTTGCCATAACCAAGCTTTTTGTGGATTATGTGATGCACAGTTCATTTGCTTATCGATAGTTCAACAGCAATTTCACGTGCGGTGATCCGTCGATTCTGTCCACGTCGATCTCATCCACAGCCGAAATCGTGGCACTGTTGGTCACAGCAAGTGCTTGAGGTTTATGCGCCTCGCCTCATAACGCTGACACCACCGGAATATGGCACACCGTGCGAGACACTGCTCTCCGTACACCTTTTACATCCTTCGATAAATTTATGAAGCATGCTCCTCTTCTGCGCGAAGAAATTGGATAACTGCTCTTTGTGCTGATCTGGAGGAATCCATCATGCAACGAACTGCGGAAACAACTCTCCAGAAATGAGGATATTGATGCGAAGCCGTTAACTACGCAGGTGCAACTGGAAATACCACTACGTCATCTGTCGGCTAGCACATTAACTCACTGGGATTTGATACAATGCCGATACAACTGCGGTCTCCTTTTCATTTGTTAACACCTTATAGTTCATTTTAGATTCTAATTGACTGCAGTAGTCAGTCTAAAGGTTTTTGAGGACTTAGTGACTTCTGCCTGAACGACGACGATTTATCGGCATGTTCATTAATTAAAACTTTTGACTTAAGGAATCTCCGACCATACTTTATGGACTTGTTTGTATTAATGCGCGTTACCAGTTCCTATCCGATGACTTTTGAATGCGATCTCAATTTGGTTCGAAATCTACCGTTTGAAAAGCCCTGATCGTCATTAATTTCGTTATTTTAATCTTCAAATATTTTTTACAATGAAATTAAAGAAAATTTCCAATTTTTCTTGCTTTATTTTCCAGACAATTTAGAGTTAAAATCAATTAAAATTTGTCTTGAGTTTTCCTAAATTATTATACTTTCAGTACCAGTTAGGAACTTTAGTTTAAGTAACGGCTTTTTATCTATCAAAAACAGTTCCCTCTTCCACAAACTATAACATAAAAGTTTGATTTATGCCTCGAAATGATGTTGCATTAAACAATTTTCTTAAAAGCATCAGTAACTAGCATAAGTAATGCTTTTCTACTGTCGAGAATATTCGAAGTTTTGTTCCCCAGAGTGAAAAAAAGTCCACATAATCTAGAGCTAAAAATATTCTCTGTCTGAAATTTATAAGTATGCAGTTTAACAACAATTTCCTGTAAACTTGCCTCATAAAATAACAGAAAGGTCGAACGAAATTCACTTTGCTAAACTTTTTTTTTCCAAGAAAAAATATTTTTATTCCAAGATTCCTACCAAATCTTTTTGGTAGACATTTTAATGCATATGTGAGTAACAATATCTTGCAATATTTGCATGTTTTTATCTGTTTCTAGCATTGAGAATACCAATTCTACCATTTGGAGTGGGTGCTGCTTTTTAAACAGGAATATTTCTGCACACAAGTATTATATTTTCACAGTTGTATTTTCAGTAACGAGATAAGCATAGTTTTGAAGTGAAAAATGAATGTTTTGAAATTATTATTGATTGCATATTCTTAAACAGAAGTCACTTTAACTCGAAACTAATCAGGTGTTATGCTATAGAGAAATTATCTATTTTTCAGAGTTCCTTTCATTTCTTTTGTGTTCCTAAATTTTACATTTTTAAACCACTGCCGTACATGAAGCTATAGTCGTCCAATTACCGCTAGAAAAATATGTGCAAGAAGTAAATGTGTGCGGCAGTGGATTGAAAATAGAATTTTGTCATAGATTTTTTATCCGCTACCTCATGCGCTAGAGTTCTGAAATGTTGTGCAGTGGTATGTTCCTCACACTAACTTAATACTTTCAGAACTCATTTTTTTGTTTTTGTGCTCGCGTGCGTCTGCGTGCGTGCATGCGTGTACGTGTGCGTGCGTGCGCCTTTGTGATGTTTTCTCTTACAGTTTTCATTATTTTAAAGCATTCCGTTTTTATTTGTCGTCAAAAAATATAATTTTGGTTTATACTCAAAAATATAATCGAAGACGTGAAAAGTTTATACTACGTGAGTATGATGTTCGTTTGATCAATATTCATCTGAAGAATGGTTTGAATTTTACTCACAACGCAATCGATATCCCCTAATTTATCCGACATAACTGTGCACTTTGTTTAACTCGCAGTCTGGACAATGGAGGCTAATCTATTCGACATTCACAAATAGTTCAGAGTGCTTCTGTACTTCGCTGTCAGCTGAGGATTCAGATCCATGGATGCCATGTTTGTTGCTGATTTCAAATGATACATCGAATATGAATGTAATGTTCAGCAGGTAAATGTATTGGAAAAAATGGTTTGTCAATAAACAAATTTGAACTCATACACTATAATTTTTATATATCTTTCTGATTTATTATAGATTTATTAATTAATTTCTTGTTCTTTTGCATTTCATTAATACCGAAATCGCGTTTTTATCTACAAACTATATATATATTTCGTGCACTTTTTCTTGTATTTTTGTGTAATTTTGTTTTGTTTTTTAAATTTTGTGTTTTCGAAAAAAATTATGTTGTTTTTCTCTTGTATATATATTCATTTTCGCATATGACTATTACTCTCATAGGATTGAATAATTTACTTATTTGCTTTGTTTACAGTTAACTACTTATATTTTCTTATTTGTTTACTCTTTTATTATTGTTATAACGTTATTGTTATTTGTGTTTAATATTATTACTATCGTTATCACCCTATTTAATGTAATCAACTATTATAATGTAAAATTGTGTTAAAGGCTCTCTTAGCCATGTGTTAAAAAATAATTAACTAGACGGATAAGGAAGAACTAGCAGATCAAAGCAAATCGGCGTGAATTTGATCCATAATTTTTCCGTATTTAGAAAATAATTAGAAAGCCGGAGAGAAATTCACCTGCCATAATTCCACTTTTCACATAAACTTTTAGTTAAAATTCTCTTAAGGAAACTCTGAACTTGGTAGAATTTATGTGATAAGCCATTTTTATTCTTTCGTCCAATTTGAAATTTTATTTTAATGGTTGTAGCTACGTTTCTTTGGTATGAATTACATATTTATAGTGAAATATAATCTATAAATTATTTCATCAAATTGACACGATCAGTTCACCAGTTTCCTTGCATTTTATAAACAAAACTTTTTATCGATCTGACTGATTTTTTAAGAAGAGAAACAACGACAACATTCAAAGTGTAAGAATCATACAATCTGATATTCGATTGACGCAGGATAAAATATATTTTTATTAACACGATGTAAATAGTTCTTGGTATCTAATGGTACCGTCTTTGGCAAATTTAAATCAAATTTCAAATATTTTTCTGTGGAATTTTAAAATGAGAAGCAAAAATAAAATGTCACAAATAACAGTTCTGAGTTCTGTCAGTTGACAGAAGTTCTCAAAATAAAAATTGAAGTTGGCCGTAGAAAGTTAAATAGAACACGAAATATTGTCTGAAGATGCGCTACAATGGCAATTTTATTCAACATAAAAAGCATTTACATTTTAAAAGGAAACTTTGCGACACTGACATGGTCACTTTTGACTTTCGCAGGACTTTTTTTTCTGGACCTTTAAATATTGTTGACGTTAAAGTATTCACCAAGAAGAAAATACATAAGTCTTGATGGATGACAACTTCGAGAAGAATATCCGGTTAAAGTTAAGTTTAAGGTTCGGAGCGTTTCTCCACACTTTGCATCGCCAAATTTTTGACGCCAAGAGGAAGACGGTTTAGCTGTGTGTTTTCATTTGTTTTGGTTGCGCAGTGACGTTCAAATTAGTGTCTGGCGCTCCCATCATTAAATTGGAGTTCTGAGCTTCGAAGCTTCGTCTTGATTGGTCATCTATGCTCTAATTTAAATTTTATTGAACGATTTAATTGAATTTGCATAATATTTCGTTTGGAATTTAACGGTTTTAATTTTGACAGTTTCCAGAATTTTTTAAAAGAAGGTATATTCCTAACATTCAATGAAGAAGTGAAGCTACTAATTACCGGCTTTGTTGAAAACGAAGCCACTGATATTTTTTAAGTTAAAAAAATTTGCCTGGTTCGCGTACGCAAGAGAACAATAAAATGTTCACTGGTCACCCAAAACAAACGTCCTCACATCGCCTAAACATCTTGCCCTGGGCGATAAAAATTTGGGGATGCAAAGTAAACTTAACTTCTACAGAATATCCATAAATTTGTTTCACTGTGAAGACATTTTATTGGTACTTATTTGTGCATCAATTTGTAGTAGTCAACGACTTACAATTATGTGCATAATCACAGAGGTTTCATTACTTTTTCTTGTTGCCTATCTACAATTTAGAGGAATCAGTCCTTCATATTCGATTTGAATTTCTGGCAAGATGAAAAACACAGCTTCCAATTGTGTCACTTCCCCTCACTGCAGAACATCGAAGTAAAGTCGCGAAAAAATATAGGCTAAAAACAGTGGCGGCTCATGCTAAATCACCGAGGGGGTGCTGCAACGTAAAATTCGACATTCCGTACTAATGATTTCTGCATAACTTAAATTAGGACCTTTTTTATTAATTTTCAATATTTTAATACTTAGTTAATAAAAAATTATTATTAGATTTTTTTATTTCAAATTATTTTTAATAAAGAAATTTTCATTTAAAAATTACTAATTTTTTTTTATCTAATACAATAATTAAGAATTTTTACAATTATTTTTGCTTTGTTTCTTTCTCTCATTTATAAGGATTTAGAGAATCGACTGAACGTGAAAAAAATCCATTAAAAGCTGTTAGTTGAAACAAATGCATATGGAGGAATAAAGGTATTATTTATAGGTATCAATAGAAACAACTTAAAATGAAATCGGCTCTTCTGGTTTTATTTTGAGCGAAACACTCGATAACGTTTTGCACAGAAATGGTATGACCATCACATGACATGAAAATGCTTACGGACAGACCCTATCTAGCGGGACAAGGGAATCCTCACATATTGGAAGTCCTCATATATCTGAAATGGGACGAGCCAAATCAAAGAAAAATAATAAAACGACATTAAAGACAAATAGTTCAACAAGAACATGAACTAAGCCTACTGAATATTGTATCATATGTAAGGACACAAGAAAAGAAGACGAAGTGGCGCATATACTGTGCATATAATGTTACAGTTCTGTTGATACGAAGCTCATTCAGAAAGTAAGTACCATTTGGGCATTAAAAAGATTAGCAAATTGTTTTCATTTGTATTTTATTACAGAAAAATCTACACACCTTAAACTACTTTTCGACATATTTACTATGCGAATTAAGACATGTGTCACATCTTGGAACTAATTGCAACATACCCGCTTCATAGAATTCGGCCGCCTGCGACCTGAACCAGTTCCGGACCATTACCTTGATCTCATCATCACTTGCAAATTGCTGGGCGGCAAGAAATTTCTTGAGGTGAGAAAACAAATTGTAGTCGGATGGACTAGGTCCAGAGTGACTTTCACTTATCTGACGATAAATTTCACAAGGTCGAACATTTCTCACATTCAAAAACTTGATAACGGATCTTATTTCACAGATGGCGGGCCGATCGACTGTTTTAAACATGATTACCGATAAACAATGACTTCAAACGTTAACGTAAACTAGCGAAATGGCTAGGCTAATTCGTTCTCGAGTTGAAGGATGTAGCTACGCATGCGCGACCTTCGTGCTGTCAGATGCGTGGGAAATATGAGCAAACGGATTCTTACTTTCTGGATGAGCTTAGTATATTGTGCGCTGGTATGAATTTGAGAATCAAAAAATATTTTTACTTTAATTATGCTTAAAGAAATTCGTGGTCTAATCTGGGTAATCAATTTCCTAAATTGTACCGATTGATCATTTTTAAGCTATTTTTCTTACTTTAAAGAGTGTTTCACAGAAAGTTAATTATATTTATTTAAATAGAATTAAATTAAAATAATTTTATTTATTTTTATTAAAACTACTCCGATGTCACGGCACGTTAAAAAAATCCAGGCATTCTTAATTCGGGAATCTTCTCATATGTTATTTTGAAATTTATTTGTGTACCATTTATTCCTCACCTCTGTCGAGTAAGTTTTTTATGTAAGTTATTTATGTTTACTTTCCACTAAGATCAGTGTAATATGTTATTTGGAATTTTTTTTTTCGCTGGCCTTTTCTACATCATCTATGGCGGGTGGGGTTTCATGTGCATTATTAAAGTTTACTTTTAACCTAAAATGAGTTATTTTGAAATTTTTCTTCCTACTTATTCTTGTCAAGTTTTACAACCCTACGGTAAACTGAATCGGCGTGGGAAATAAAAATATATAAATAAATATCATCAATAAGTTTTGTTTCGGGACAAATCAATTCTGCTTTATTTCCATCCTTTCTGTGCAAATGACATCCATTTATTTTTATTCGTTTCTAAATTATTAATTTTTAAAGATTATTTGGGCTTCTAACTCAACCAATTTGATACTTTTACTAACAGTCATAATTTTAAAAGTTATTTTTTGTTTAAAATTTTGGGGAATCACATTTTTGAGATGTAACTAGAAAATATTATTGTCTGGCTTAAACTACCACAATCTATGGAATTTTTTATTCTATTACTAACTATTCTAAAGAGTGGAGGCAAATCAAAGGCTTCAAAAAATTTAAAATAAACTCTTTATTGGATTAAATTTAAAATTCTATTATCGTTTGTAAAAAAATCTTTCAAGTAGCTGTCTTTGATTTAACTGAACATTTCAACCTTCCGAAAGGTCACTGACCGAGCGAAGCGAGGTCTCTGTTTCTATCCGACCGTTAAGGTGGGTTTACACGCGAACAGTAGAAAACCGACAATAGGTTGACGCATGCGCAAAATCATAAAAGTTTTAACCGGGCCACGGCAAGTCTCTGTCCGAACTTGACAGCGGCATCCTACTGTCGGTTTTACTGTTCGCGTGTAAACCCCGCTTTAGACATTTCGTCTCTTTGTCTATAAATTTGTTGTTACACAGTCACGGCCAAACGCATTCTTTGATTTTCTTGGAATTTGTCAGGAATTCCAGATTCCAAGATAATTCCAAAATTTTATTCTTTAAATTCGTTAAAACAGACGTATGTTTAATGATTTTTTTATTTATTGATTCCGTTTCAAGATAGTAGCCGTTTTTAATTGTTTCCTTTTTTATAATGATCAGCTATTTTTTATGATTCCAGACAAATGGAATTCCATTCAAAATTCTTCCAAAAATGTCTATAATAGCAAATGACATTTAATTGTTATTTTGTTAATACTGATAAAAGTATGTATTTAACTGTAATTTCTTTAATACTGTTAAAAGTATGTATTTAACTGTAATTTCTTTGATACTGTTAAAAGTATGTATTTAACTGTAATTTCTTTAATACTGTTAAAAGTAGACATTTAATTGTAATTTTACCAATACTGATAAAACAGAGAATTACGCAAATAATACATATTCGGGGGAAAATTGGCTAAACCTTTAAATACTCTGATAAAGAACTCATCTTAGGAATTTTTGTTTGTCTACTACTCACAGGACTACTAGTTAAAAATGTGTTACTTTTTTTAAGAAAAGAAGAGAAGTCTACAGTGTTACTTTCCCTCCCTCTTCCGCTTTAGTATATCAAACATATAATTGAAACTCAACCTTTTGCTTCGAATACTTTAAGGTTGCACTACTTGCACGAAATGAAATTGAATAAAATTATGTAATATTAATTTTGATGTTCTTTTAATGGCATCTGCTGTTTTGATGCATGTAAACCTCCAATCATATCAAAATAAAAATAAAGATCGTTAAGTTTAAAGTATGAGTGTGAGAGTGGAATGCTAATCAATTTGGTTGGAGTTTTCTAGAGATTTAACAGACAAGTTTTCGTGTAGTGAATTAATTATTATAGTATATGCAGCGATGCAAATGACTTTATGTTGCATGCTTTCCCATCAGCATGAAAAAGCTGATCAATTTGGAATACATTGAATACAGAAATTTTCTGTTAACTATTTATTTATGATTTATATTTAAACTCATAAAAATTGCAACTTAAGCTGATACGTATTCTTGTATATATATTGTACATAATATTATTGTATATTATACTTATTTATACGTGTTATTACTCTCACTGCCGAATTTTTTTGAATTACTATTTAGATGCAAGTTTGAAAACATGTTCAAACACCGTTGAAATTTTTTTTCTCTTCCTTGTTGGAAGTAACTAAGTAAGTATACTAAGTAGTATTACCAACTAAGTAAATGGGTTTACTTAGTACTTTTAAAACGTTGAATGATATTATAACTTGCGAACATAGCAGGGTACAACAGAAAAAGGACTTGCTTCCAATCCGCGGAAATCGTGGGATAAGCAGTCAGAGGGTTAAGGAATATGACTTAATATTACAGATTTCCCCATTAGCATACGAAAGCTGATTAATTTGCAATGTATTTAAAGTAAAAGTTTTTATTAACTATTTATTTATAATTCATATTCATACTGTAAAAAAATAGAAGCTTTGATATGTTTTTATATATATATTACTAAGGTTAACAATTGAATCGTCTATATATAATCCTTGCAATTTTTAGAATTGGAAAAAGCCGTATAAAAAATGCTCCGAAACAAAATATTGGTTTTGCTTCAAGAGACTTTTTTTCAAGAATTAGGTACAGAACTCAATTTTTTTTTCTTGTAAGGTTCGGCAATTAATTTATCCGCTGTTTCTTGAATACCTCTTAGATGTTTAACTATCTCTAAAATTCAATTCAATCAGTTTTATCAAATCATTCATATTTTCTATCTTTTATACTGAAAGAAGAATAAAAATCTTAACGAGTTATCTGTAGATTAATCTGCCGAATTACGGGAGTTCGGAAAATATGAATTCATTAGTGAAAGATCATAAGTTTGAGACTCGATTTAAAAAGTCAGTGTTGTTCGACTGGATAAAATAACTAATTAACTAACACTACCGCCTGCCCCCGCACCTAAGAAAATGGCGGTCCCTTACCGGTTTGAATAGGCAGTCGTAGACAGGTGGTGCTATCCACGGCCCCGCAACAGAAGATTAAGCCCCAATAACTCTAAACAAGCTAACTACCTCACCCATTTCCACTCACCAAAGCCGCCACCCGACATTCCAACCAATACCCAGATCACTTATTGAAAATTTAAAAAAATACAGAATATTACAAGATAAAGAACGATAACAGTCTCTAAAAGAACAGTCCATAATAAATGTGCGATTCTTTAACAGTCTCTCATCGGAAGCAGAATAAGAATGCTTAACGTTGATTACCATAGATCCAACTTGATCGTAATTGGCGGAATTTAGTTAAATCCTTAGCTCTCTTGGTTTTCCATACAAAGACTTAGGTTTGTATGGAAAAAATTTGGCGCAAGAGTAAGTACTTTGAAAAGACATAAAAGCAGTATTTCCATATAAAAGTATGTTTTAGGGATTTAATAATATCTTTTAATGATAAGGATAAAATAACTGAAACCTCAGACGTTTTCATGTTATGTTTATCAGAAATTGAATTTCAGTCAAGCGGTTGTGATATTCGTAACGAATTAAAAAAACATATATTTATGGAATTATTAAAATATTTAAAGAAGGAAATTAATTAGATTAAAAAATCGTTTGGTCATAAAAGAAATTAATTTAAAAATATCATTTGGCTGAAAAAGAAATTAATTAAAAATATCTTTTGGCATTAATTCTTTTCTAAAGGTTATAAAAATAGTTTGGCAACGATATATTTGTCTTTTGCTAACGTTGCCTAGCAACGGAAAAGAATATTGATGAATTGAACATGGAATTCAATGTCGTAAATCAGTGATGTAACGTTTGTGAAGTAAGTGTATGTGTTTGTTTCACATGTTTGTGCTGTGGAAAACGTCCAATAAATATATTATTTTTGATAAAGAAGGCTCCACTATTCTACATGCTATGCTGAAATACATCACGCTGCTTTCCTAATAATCAATCTCTAATCCAAGATTACACGGATTGTTCTCTACAAGATTCGCATAAACTCATGACGGAGCACTAGTTTGAAGAAAATCTCAACAGTCTGAGTTATGAAAGCAGTTTTATCACTTATTTGATAATGAGTATATGCGAAAGAAAATATCAAAATTTCTTTTGTTTGTTCTGGCTTCCATTCTCTGTTATACTCGTACACCGAAAGTGCAACATGCTTAATAATAAAAAATAACAGACTGTAAGTAATAATAATAGTGATAAACTGTAATAAAATTTACATTCATATATTTCTCCTTCAAATTAATAGTATGATCTAGCACTCTTTCCATTCATACGGATTTTGTAAAAGGCTTTACAACTTACTTAAACTTCCAGCGGGCGCGATAAAATTTTTTATACGAGCGGGCGCGTGTCGTATTTTTACGACACAATAAGTTTCTTCCTTTTTACACTTGCAGTTGAAGTTACTTCATTATAGTAATAAGAGACACATCAGTAAAGCAAATCCTTTCATCCAGAGTGAAAATTAATTTTTAAATTATTATTTGCAGAATCTAAAATTATACTGAAATCAGAGAAAGCAATGAGATTTAACACTATTATTTTCTGAAAAAGGTATTATGCAGTATATAATAAAAAATGGTATAAGACCAACTAAGATTGTACAAAAAAGACTTTCTTCTTAGTTTCTTATCATTATTCTTGCATTCGAAACATTGAACTCTTGCCAGAGAGAGACGCTTACAAGTATATTATATATTGCACCTACTGTATTTCATGGATTTTGATGATCGTTTTATTTCTTTCAAACACAAACCACAAGCTCTTTTTCTCAATTCTGGTTGCTGTTCACTTGTTTTTTTCAGGTTGCGATGAATAATTTAGATTTAAAAACATGGTAATGTCATATGAAGATTATGAGATTTTTGTGGGCTCGAGTAGTGAGGCGTTTTCATAAGACTGAGGGTTTTCAAGAAAAGTCTTCGGCTTGGTGGATTATTGGCAGGCTTATTACATATTAAATATCTTTGACAATGGAAAATGAAATATCAAATCGCTGTAATGCGCACTGTATATGTAAGTATCAAACTGAAACGTTAAGACGTGAAAAGTATTTTCAAATTACACGAGCGGGCGTACGTCGTATTTTTTACGACAGAAGCATAAAGTAGTATGAAATCACCTTAAAACTTGGACAAACCCATTTAATCCTGAAGAGAAGGGTCGCATGAAGGAATAGCAATGGCCTTCAGACAGTTTTGACTCCGAATGTGAGAACAGGGCATGAAAAATCCCGTTTGTCGTAAAATTTGCGCAGGCGCACCCGCTGGAAGGTTAATAATAATGCGAAAGATCAAATTGAAGTTCAGATTGAAAGAAAAAGTTGAAAAGTTTAAACAAGTTGTATTATCGGCTAAAATGTAAAATTCGAGTGCGTTCAGACTCTCTTTCTACACTCTTTTATCTAACTTGATTTAATTCATCTTTGTAAAGATGGAATTTTGTAATTGGAGTTTCACTTAATTCCTGATGTGCTATTTGTAACTTTTACACTTGTCTAATATCGGCGAGACTATTTTTATTTTAAGAACTTAATTATCAATCAATCGATTAATCTGATAAATTTTTGTTTCATAGATTGGTACCACTAGTTAGTGAATTTGAGGGAAAAAATTGATATCAAGATTCCATAATATTTGTAATCATGAATTATAAACGAAAGACTAAAAAATAGAAAATATTTAAAATAAAAAAAACATTTGGAGTTTGGAACACTAACAAAAGTGTATATATAAAAATTAAAATGGGATTTATACAATAGGCATATCTTGTCCTACCTGCACTTTATACTCGCCATAAAACCTTCCATGAGTTCCGTCCAGCTGATAATCAACACTTCTGAGAACGAATTGAAAGCGATTGAAACTCTCGAGTCAAACGGAGAGAAATTCCCGCAGATCAATCAGTGATTGCGTCCAAGAATTTGATCCTCACTTAATAATCGAAGAGGTTGCATATCGCTAATTGTTACCAGAAGGTTCGAATTTATGCTCCAAACGAACTGGGAGGTGCCTTCGAATTTAAAGAATGAAGAGGGTTCAAATAGTTGGGGTGGTTGCTAAGGGTATGTTGACTGCCGAAGAACGATGAAGGTTGACTTGAATTTGGAAAGTTAGACTAAAGTCAATGAAATCTCATATTAACACAAGAGCTTTGTAGATACAGGGTTGCCATAATTAAAGTTCGCCTATTCAGTAAGTTCTAGCCCTTTCAGGGGCACAAGCATTTTATTTTTTTGCGCGAAAACAATATTAATGACTATACAAATCCATAGGGAAAGAAAATAGAATTGGGGCTGCCATCTATTGTCTTTATTAAATACTACAAACGCATTCTTTCTAATAAATCTTCAAAAGACTACCGCTTGGATAAGGAAAAAGATCATAAAAAGTGGTTCCGACAAGAAACCACCGTCCTTCACAGGGCTAGATCCGGTTCTATAACAACGAAATATCCAAGCGAAACAAAATTTCACTAGAATATCGTACAAGTGATACCTTGAAGTGATATAAAAGAAATAGTGTGAGGTTGTACACCGTCTTACATAAAAACGATATTTTGAACGTAAAAAAAGACTTTACGTTCAGAACTGCATTTCGGCAGATATTTAGCTAAATTATAAAAAACCTCAGGTGAAGTGTTAAACTTTTCTTCAATAATAAAAAAAATCTTCAAAAACACCTCATATTTTGGCATAACGCCACCTATTGATGAAATTTTTAACTTTTTTTCCGGTTTTCACATAGCGCATCACTTGTACTACGTGCTACTGAAATTTTGTTTCGTTTAGAGCCATAAAACCGGCTCTAGGGCATTCTGAATAGGAGAACTTTAATTATAATAACCCTTTGAGTAATGACCTTAACACAGTTACCTCCGTCCTGGCTTGGCACTCGGGGGCATTGAATGACAGTCGTTGCAATAACTCAAGTACCGAGGCCGGAGTCCTAGTAGCCATCACCGGTGACGGTAGACCCCTCCCGACGGAGCGGTGGCGGCTCATCCATTAGAGCTGCAGTCCCCCTGAAATTATTTTAAAAGCTTGTATTTTCTTTCTTATTCTAATTGACTTACTTTTCCACTTTGAGAGTTCAATGATCAACGAAAATGGCAAAAGAGTATTAAGAACGTAAAAAGAAGACGGAAAATCAATCATCAACTAAGAGAGAAACAGACCAGAGCTGCAGATAGATTTGTCCCTCCTAAACACCAACATTTGCGCTCTGAGCAACGCTGGGTACTGAATCGGAAGAAAAAAGCAACTTTTCTCCGCTTGAAATAGCATGAGCTGCGTTTTTCCCAGCTCTCGTTTGGCGCGACTTCCTCATTTGGCTATTTTTTGCTTTTTCTCAGTAGTGCAGTCATTAAGTAGTTTTTTTAATTTAAATTCTGAAGGAGTTGTAATTTTTTGCTCCTTTATGGTTTGGGGGGTTCTGATTTTGAATCTGAGGTTTACCACCCAAAATTCTTGCTGGAGTTTCAGTTATAACCAAAAAACATGAAAAAAAATTCCCAATTTTTTGCTTATAACTCATAAACTATCAAGTTTTAGTACATCATTATTATAAAACAAAATAATCAGCAGACAATTTCCTACAACTTAGGTCAATACAACTTCTGCGGCACTGCTTTTTTCTGAGATGACAAGCCGCCACTACGAAAGAGGTACATACTATCACTGGTGGTGGATAACTCGACACCCACTATTACTATACCATCAGGGGAAGCGACAACCCTCTTACTTATCCAGCGGCTTCTTATCGATGAACTTGAGGCGCCACCCGGGGGAACCTTTTTAGTAAAAAAGTAGCATAAGAAAAAAATATTGCAATTTTCAACATAAGTCTTTACTTTATTCAAATTATTTCCTTTATTATTATTTCCTTTAAAGTAAACGTGAATCATACAGATTATTGGACGAGTAAAGTGCACAAATGCTGTAAACGCTTTAACAAAAGTAAGAGTGCTTTCTGTCTCTTTTAGATTATAATGTGGGAACTCTTAATACTTTCCTAATTCTTAAGGCTATTTCACGTTACGTACACAAGTGGGAATCCAAGATTCTCAAGAGAGCGTCTGAAGACCTGCACGGAAACGAATTGTCTCTCAGGGTAGTAGCGTACCTTTGAAGGCTTAATTATTCGTTGCACTGTGGTTGCTTTAAAGACCAGGAGAAATTTCTCTTGGTAAGGTAGAGGTAAGTTCATTAATGAAAAATGTCGCTTCATTTAGAATTCTGGTCAGAAAATAAATCGGATTTCTATTCAGTCATAATTGTTTAACTTTTGGCGATGAATTTTCCATTGTATGGTAATCATCTCAGAACTCAGCTACTTTCTAGTTGTCGTTTTCAAAGGTATTAATTATTTAATTGATGTATTCCTCTGAGAGTTGAAAGTTTTTACTAAATGATTTAAAATTGTTTGTTTCAAGAAGGTGTAAGGAATTCTAATAGTCAATCAAAGTGATAGTTTGGTGACTTTTGGATGCTACTTCGTTACTACTGTGTGAAAAACACGTACTGCATATGCTAATTGTTATAAGAATCTTCTAGCGGTTTTTTTTTTACTTCTCTTAGCAAGTTCATATTTATTCGAAACGGTGATATTTACACCGTTCTGATGCATAATAAGCTAATGAGTTAATAGACCAGAAATGAGACACATAACAGTACATATAATTCGCCTTTTTGAAAATTCACCTAAAATTTTAAGTAATCCTTTGTTGGTAAGCATCTATTTACTTTGGGGAGCAAATGCTCCCCAAAATTAAATACACACCAAATTTGGTTGCTCTAAAGAAAACTACGGACTGCCTTGTAGAGTGTTGCATTCTGTAAATTACGCATCACGTTGCATTCTATTTGTACGATTTTACCATCAAGCAATTTACAGAAAGTACACCATTCTAGTACACCATTATCATGTTAGAAGAACTTTGTTATGTACAGAATCAAATCAATAAAAATCTGGTCTCGGCAAAAAAAAAAGAAAATATATCCTTATAGCATTTAACCGGTCATACTATCCTGCGAAAGTAAGAATAGTTTTTGAATAAACGGTTGTTACCGTGGAGACATTTTGCGAGGAAAGCTTTTTCTTGAGATTCTTCAAAGTTGAGTGTCCTTTTCTTCCGTTCGTGAATTCATTCCTGGTTTATATTACATTCCTGCTCTTATCCTTTGTATTTTTGTCCTAACCACTCAGTATGGAGATAGGACAAAAGTAGTTTCTTGTCTTTGGCATGGCCAAAAGAATAAAAAGTCGCGTTTTGGTTACGTAGGGAAATAGGTTAGTCTCTTTAAATAGGTGAGGGAAATGAGATTAGAAACGTTAGAGAACTATTTCATTCTTTTTTTCAGGAAAAATTAATGTTTCATTTCAAAACTGTTCTGGTAAGTGAATCGCTGATTGCAGAAATCACATGAGTTAATAATATCAAGATATTGGAGGACTAAAAGAATTTATTAATTTTTTAAACCAATCATTACATTTTTTTACCTGGAAAATTTATATAACTACAATGTGACTTTAACAAACAGACTCGTGTAATTTCTTCACTCATTTTGTAAATACCCTTATAAAATGCGAAAACTGAATAAATGCAATTTTAAATATTCAAAAGAAATGGCTTATTTTGTTTCTGCAATCAGAGATTCAGTTTCAAAATATGACCTGTAGTGAACTGAACTTTCTAATATAATATTACGTCCACACAGAATATAACAACAAAAAAATAAACTATTTAGTTAGTGAAAGTCAGGACAGTCAAGTATTTTCTTACTCGAGGAATCTTTTCTGAAAGTAGTGAATGAAATATTTCACTCTCTTCTTTAGAAAAAAGAAATGTTTCATTTCAAAACTTTTCTAGTAACTGTAAAATATGGTATACATAAATAAAAGTCATCGTGGCTGTGTATGTGGCTATGTATGTGGGTATGTGGCTATGTTCCACATCTCCTCCTAAACTAATGGACTGGTTTCAACCAAATTGTGCACACTTATTATTTAAGACAAGGGGAAGACAATTATGACCTTTTATAAGTCCGAAAGTTAATTAAACAGTCAGTTAATTAGAAATTAATCGAAACCGTTTTTTCGCCGTAACTTCGGAGCAAATTGTCCGACAGAAAACATTTTTATACCATCTTAAAGTTCAAATTTGTACCTTTTCAATGATACCAATTTTATATCTGTGACAGTTTTTCCTCAATTTTTATTAATTTTTTAAAGTTTAATAATTGTTAATTACGTGCAGACGATTTTGAAACAGCGCAAATTTATAGCTACTCCGGTGCTAGGCAAGGGTTATACTTTCAACTAATTTACCTTTATTTCTGAAATTTTTGCTTATTTTTATAAATATGTTTTATTTAAGAAGAGAGTCAACCGTCAACTTTCAAAAGTCCCAAATCTTATTAAAATTTCAGTTAATTGGAAATTAAGCAAGTTTCTGGCATTTTCCGTGATATTTTTCGAAAATATGTATTGTCACAAAAACTATTTTTAGATATAATAAAAGTTTAAAAAATTAACTTTTCATGACACAACTTTCATTTACGTTCAGTTCTTTACCCTCATTTTAATATTTTTTCAAAAATTAAATTGTGCATAAAATTTACAGTTTATAACACTTTTTTTATTGGTGAAGAATAAGAATAGATAATAACTGTTGCTAGATCACATTAGAAGAATTTTGGATGAAGACGATTTTTTTTTATTCATATGTATTCTAACGCTTTTTCTCAATGAAAAATTTACTATATAATTGTCCCAAAACATACGTAAAAATCTTTCTTTTACTGCAAGATTTATGAACAAAATTTGAAGTACCTATGCAATAAATACTAATAACTTATGGAGAAAATTGGCTATCAGCGGTTTTTAAAAATCGTCTGGTTCAACTGATATTCTCATTTTAATTAAGAAACATATCAGACGATAAAAGAATTTTGGGTATTTTAATTTTCTATAAAAAAGTAGTTTTTTACATCAAAAATATTAGACATGAAAGTATTTTAATCCCGAGCAACGCCGGGCATAACAGCTAGTAAAAGTATAAATATAAACTATCATATTAAAAACACTCAACAACGTTTGTTTATTTGTTTATTTAAATATATATGAAAATAGAAAGTTAGATAGGACACAGGTATTAAGTTGCTTCAGTAGTTAAAGACATTTAAATACTGAAATTGATTAACTAACCTGCGAGATTTAAGCTATAATAAGTTAAATAGCTAGAATGGAAGTCAGTAATTAGTTAATTGTGAAAATAGACTTCCTTGGCCGATAATGTTGAATAACTTCAAATTTTAATTATATATTATTCTGTGGAACTCTAATTATTCCCAACTAACTGGCGAACCTCATATCAGTTAATTTCGTCTAACTACTCGAATTATCGACGATAACCACTGTTAATGTTTAATAATATTTAATCATAACATTTTCGTGCCATAATTCCAATAATGTATGAAAATATAGCAGAAATATAAAATAAGTTTGGAATATCTTAATCAATCTTCCTTGTATATTTGGATAAATTTATACCAGGGCAATAATTTCGAGTATGTTCTTCAATGAAATTTTTATTTGAAAAAAATATTGAAAAATGTAAGTGATTATGAAAATTTGGGTCCACGATACATACTTTAGAAACATTTTAACTGAATTGGATGGTTAGTCGATTTTGTCCTGAACATTCACACATCGTGATCTGTACGTATAATTCCAACACACTCCCCATAAAATCTCCCATCATATCCTCCCATTTGTTAATTACGCTGAGAGGTCGGGTTGAACGTAATTAAAATTCTACGCCTCAAACGGCGAGAAATTTCTGGAGGTCAGTCAGTCACTACGTCAACTGATTGGATTCTCCAGCAACAGTCGGAGAAGTTGTACGTCTCTAATTGTTGGAGGACGGTGCAAATCTATGCTCCGAACTGGGAGGTTCTTTCGAACATAAAGATTGGAAAAGGCTTCAAATAGTCGAGTTGTTGCAGAAAGTATCGTTGGGTGTCTAGAGAAAGTGAAGAACGAGTTAGATTAAGGATCTATAGTTAACTAAAAGATTTTAGTAAGAATATAAAACTAATGTGCCAACTGATTAATTTAATTAAATTTTGACTTCCTACAGTGGCGCCACCTGGTAGTGAAAATACTGTGATGTATTTCAGCATAGCATGAATAATCGCGGAGCCTTCTTTATCAAAAATAATATATTTATTGGGCGTCTTCCACGACACAAACATGTAAAACAAACACATACACTTACATCACAAACGTTACATCACTGACTGACATCGAATTCCATGTTCAGTCATAATTATTCTTCTCCGTTGCTAGGCAACGTTAGCAAAACGACAAATATATCGTTGCCACACTATTTTTATAACCTTTAGAAAAGAAACTAATTAGATAAAAAATCGTTTGGTCATAAAAGAAATTAATTGAAAAATATCGTTTGGCTGTAAAAGAAATTAATTGAAAAATATCGTTTGGCTGTAAAAGAAATTAATTAAAAAAAATCGTTTGCATTGAGAAACTATGTTGAAGATTCTTAATATTTATAATTAAGAATTATAAATTAAAAATTAAAAGTAGAAAATATTAAAATAAAAAATCGTCCCTTTAAGTATACTATTAAAACTCTGTTTTTAAAAACATTTTATTAAATTTATTCTTTCATTGATCATGTAATTAAGTCTTGAAATGTAAAGGCAAGATCTTTCATCTGATACTTTTCCTCTATCTCTACGGGCTAATATACAACATATAGTTAAAGAATATCGATATTTAAGCGAATATTGATCTGTCCAAAATCGTCTGGTATCTCAAAAATAAAGAAAAAAACTGCATTCAACATTTCGTGGTGTCTCTTGCTATATATTAGTAAGAATAGTATTTGAATGCATAGTGGTTGCTATGGAGATGTTTTGCAAAAACGTTCTGTCTTGAGAATCCTTAAAGAATAGAATCTTTTTCTTCTAAAGATCGAAGAAGCTCTTTTTTTCATTTTCATGAATTCTGTGCTCTTTTATATTGTATTCCTGCTCATACCCTCTCCGTATTGCAGACTTTGAGTTCTTGTCCTTTCTTAAAAATTTTTATAAAGTTCTGATAAACGGATGCCGAACAGATGCTAAAATTTCCATTGAACGGATGGAAGCTTCGTCTGAATTAATTGATATCAATAAAAGAATAAAAAGTATAAAATAGTTTCCTTCCCATTACATCATAATTTATGTTTAATACAGAAAACAAACCAGCTGAAAGACTCCCTACGACTTTCCTGTAAATTTGCACAGGTGAGTTTTGTGTTTCGCTTCGTATTATAGTGAAGAGAATTGAGTATATCTTCCCTGTTGACCTACTGGACCCAAATTTCGGTAATTACGTATTAACGCCACCGAGGCTACAGATTGGCGGTAATGCGCCAATAAAGAACAATCTTGTTTACAAAAACCGCCAAATTGGCGGCACTTAAAAACCGCCAAATCTGTAGCTGCGGTGGCGTTGGCGGCACTTAAAAACCGCCAAATTGGCGTTAATACGTAAGTATAAAAGCCGCCAAATTGGCGTTAATACGTAAGTACAAAAACCGCCAAATTGGCGTTAATACGTAAGTACAAAAACCGCCAAATCTGTAGCTTCGGTGGCGTTAATACGTAAGTACCCAAATTTCTTACATATTTACAGTTTGGTGTAACCTTAGCGAAGTTGACCCCGCCCTGCCTTAGCTCTCGGGGTGTCTGAATGACAGCCACTGCAATATCTCGAGTACTTAAGCCGGAATCCTAATAGAAATCATCGACCACGGCCCTACCCCTCCCGAAGGAGATACGTACTATCACTGGTGGGAGGCTACTCGCCCCCCACTATTGCCAGGAGACACGAAAGCCCGCTTACTTATTCGGCGGCTTCTCATCCGTGTACTCGCGGTGCACCCCGGGGGAGTGCAATTTGGTGTAAAGGTGGAATGCGAAATTTCATTTATGTAGCTTGTTGGGTTTTTTGGTGTTATCGTGTTTACAAGCATACGACTAAGCAGACCGAGAGTTGGTTGGTTGGTCGGTTGTGTGGGGTTTTCTGGCGCAAGAGCAATTTTTGGCCATACTGCGCCAAGCATATGGTTATAGATAGACCGACAGACAATCAACAAGTTGACGCATTTGATAGAAAATTTGTCACTATTCTGCAATCGTAGTAATTAAACCAGATGGAAAATTTAATTTTTCTACCTATTTTCGTTTGTTCGTTAATTCGCATTCACACAGACAAAAGACAGACAAGATTTCCACAGAAGGATTTCGTCCATATTTTAATAGAAATCTGCATTTTTGGTGCAAAGACGACATATCAAATTCCATCCGTCTCGCTTGTCGCCATTTTGAGTTAACATGTTTGCAGACCGACGGACAGATAGTACAGGGTGTATCAAAAAGAATGACCTGATTTTGAACCGTGATATTTTTTAAGGGAAACATACAAAAGTAATGGAAGAAAGTGCAAAAAACTCACAAAATAGCAAAGTTTCAACAATGGTATCAAAAATGTCCTATGTGTCCACCTCCATGAGCACGTATAATATCCAAGACGATAGCTAAATTCGTCCCACACTTTCCGCAAGTTGATGGCATTGACGGATGCCTCTACTTCTAATATTCTGCGTTTTCGATCCTCGATGTTTGCAGGTAACGGTGGTATAAAAAGACCTTCCTTCTCATACCCCACCCAAAAAAAAAAGTCACAAGGGCAATGTCTGGAGATCGTAGTGGCCAAGAGTGTAGGACAGTGTCTCGGGGCTCGTACGGCCAATCCACCGTCGTAGCAGTGTATCATTGAGGAATTTTCGTACATCTGCGTGCCAGTGGGGAGGAGTGCTAGAAAATTAAATCAGCACAGTCCTCATGAAGTTGTGGAAAAGGCCAGTTCTGCAGCATATCAAGGTACGTATCTCCTGTCACAGTGCGTTCCGCAAAAAGGAATGGAACATAAAGTTTTGTACTAGAAATTGCACATAATATGGCGGGTCCCTAAAACTCTAGGTCATGCCTCGTCCAACGACGTAACTTTCATATACGATATCTTCGTCGTTCTATAAATATAACGATTTAAAGTCGGGTCAATCTTTTTGATACACCCTGTCTAATTACTGAAATGTTACTGAGAATAAGGGAAGTCTAAAACTTGGAGAATAATCAGAATCTCGTAGTCGAATTTGGTGACGATTTCTCTTTTTCAGATACTTCTTTATGAGAAAGTGAAAATTGCACTTGTAACGAAGCAAAAAATTTGCCTTCAGTAACTTATTTCAGATGCATTTTCCAAAGCAAATCTTGATCAATATTTTAACACACGGGATACGAATTAAATGCAAGCTCAAATAAAAAGACAAACCTTAACGGTGCTTGCTCTAGACATTGCATATACCATAAAAGAAAACGTGAACGTATTCTCCAGACATCTATTAACATGTCCAACTGAACTAGTGCGCAAGTCAAGTTTTTGAATTGAAATTTTGATGTTTTACGTTTTTTTTTTGTTTTATGTTTTTACGTTTCCCGCTTCCAAGGTGTTAACTGGGAAAAGCTGATATTTTCTATTCAATAAAATTAACTACAAAATTTTAGATTTTAGATATTACTTTTGTATGTTCATGGCTGAATAAAACGTTTTGCTACCCATGCATTTACCGATTTCAAAATATACAGTAAAAAACTATTATGTATTTTCTGTACAGTTTTGCGCGTAAGTCAAATATGAGCGTGCGAACATCTAAGCTGCCGCCTGACGTCAGACTACTGAAACTCTAGAAGCTATGCTTGAATTTCGGATAAATTAGTTGCGATTATCCGGGATATGAGAGCAATCAAGTGGATGGATATTTCTGATAAATTAGCGGGGATCTGTTAGATTCGGAGTGAAATTCAGTACGGCAATAGTAATATTGTTCTAGTCAACATCTATACCTTGCTATTATGTGGGTGATCACAATTAAAGTATACGGGTTTGAAGCTCATTTTCAAAGAAAGTACTGGGCCAAACGCAAAGCCATTTCGTATACATGTAATAAATTAGATTTTTACACATTATATAATTTATTCTTTTTCTGTTTATGTAAATTCTAATTAAAAAACATTGTTTCTTAAATTGCTGAATCTCACAGGCTTTTAGGTTTTCTCCGAACTTCTCAAAATCTAATCTTCGTAACTGTAACTATATGAGATTGATTTGTGTTTACTTAGGCGGCCGGCATAAAAACCAATCCCACTATAGGCGCCTATGGGAATGTCTTTTACCACGCCAAGTTGATCATTGTGCCCGCTAGGGTTTCCGTATTTACTTTGATTGGCACGAAACTGAGTTTTTTCTTCATCGTGTTTTGAAAACCTTCAATCTTCATTTACAGTTAACAACTAATAACAAGTTATTTTCAACTTTAAGACATTCAAGAAGGAATTCATTCTACTTTAAGTCACACACATACGCACACAAAAAACTACTAACTAGAAATGTTTACATCCTTATAACAGATTGCGTCTCTCGGTTGTCGTCGAAATAGAAAAACTTTACAAGGCATTTCTCGCCTAAAAAGCGAAATATCGCCAAATATTGGCATCGAAACCACTCCCCATAGGCGTCTATAGTGGGATTGGTTTTTATGCAGGCGGCCGTAACGAAGAAATTCATTCATGTACAATTATATATTTGTCTTTACACATGGGAAGAAGCGCAGGTTTTCAAATAGTTTCGAAATTCTCTTAAAATAAACTAATCAGAAAAAGTTTGGGTTTTTTTTGAAAATGCTACTTTTTTTTCTTATGCTGAAATCAGCTTTATATTTGTAATTTATAATAACATGTGTTTGAATGGGGTTGTATAACTTGATATTATTTTTCATATTTGTAATTTATAATAACATGTGTTTGAATGGGGTTGTATAACTTGATATTATTTTTCATACTTGTAATATTGAATAAAGTGAATTCAATCGTATAGTAGTAATATTGATTTAATGAACATCGCATTTATTTGCTATTGTATATTATGGGTTTAAATTATCACATACAATTATTACAAACAAAATCATATTCATAAGAAAAATAATATCAAAAAAACAAAGAAAAATTTAAAATAAATTAATTCACAACAAAGAAGTTTCATCAATGCATACATAGTCCCATATCTTTTGCTAACCCTTTCCTCTCTGAGTCGGGTACAAAGCAGGCTTCTGGTAATAAGATAGAAATAAATTAATCGGAAAATGATTTTAAAAACCCTTTTTTAAACTTTACTGCTTGTGTATGCACGTTACGGTCAAATGCGTTTTTATGGATTATTTTAATTAAAAACTGTTAATAAATAGTTTAATTGAAGCGTTTTAATAAGTTAAATTTAACAATGATTAATTCTCACACTCTTATTTCTGATTAGCTTCGATGTTCAGAGTGATAACATGTGTTTAAAGAAACATAAACAAATATTGTCAAAATATTTATGTTTCACCTGAATAACATGGTCTTTCAAACATCGAAAATGAAGCAGTGTATGTGAAAGCATCCATTCTTGTAAAGGAATTCATTTTTTAAAAGAAGCATCCCAAGTTCTCAAATGGTACAACCAGATAAAAACGTACGAAAGAATTCCAGGTTTTGTTATTCGCAGAAGCTCCGCAAATTCAAATGCTTCGTAAAAAGCTTCGTAACAACCTTGCGAAAAAATTCTTCTTTTGGAAAAGAAGATATGGATACGTAAACTTCGCTCGAGCCCGGCTGTTATTTTATGAAGCAAGTTTACCGGAAATTGCTGCTTAACTTAATATTCTTTGCTATGAAAGTTTGCAAGTGTATGTTTTCTAGAGTGATTTTTTCCAGAATGTTTTCACCCTGACGAATGAAAATACAAACTGTTTCGAAGTTAGAAAAACATTAGAGTTATGCTGGCTGCCCATGCTTTTAAGAAAATTGTTTTATATAACATAGATTCAAGGCTTTGTGAACAAGAACAACAAGATTCTATTTTACAATTCTTTAAGGAGGAACTGTTTCAAAATATAAAAAGACACAATTTAAATTCAGAAGTATAATATAATACATATCAATATGAAGAGCTAAATAACTTTAAACTGTTCTTAAGTTCTCAGGCAAAACAAAATTTTTAAAAAATCATATATACGCTAATTTTATAGTAACAGATTGTACCTGCATAAATTAAGAATACGTTGTAAACTTTTAATGGATTAACAAGTAGCAAAATATTTTCCTCGTATATTCTCAAGAATTGAAAGAAAGGAGTGTTAAAAAATTCTGAAATATAATTTATATTTCGTAACGTTTTAGTTTTAATATTTCATTACTAATATTTATACTGTGATATTCGTTACAAAATATTTTGTTATTTCTAAAGTTTTCTCTCTAAAATGTAGTGTGGCAATTCATTATTTGTCTTACGAGCGTTGCCCAGCAACGCACGAAAAAGATGTTAGATATTATAAGATTTAAAATTAGTTGTTAGAGAGAGAGACCAAAATGTAACGACTGATGTTGATAGTCCAACGAATGAACGGTATTATGGTGAAAAATTATGTTAAAATAAAAGTTCTTTTTTATAAAAAAAAGTCTGTTAATTCATCCTGAATACACTACAATATACATTTTGAAATCACATACTGTACCTATTTTAAATCGAATTACTAATCTAGAACATTTTATATACTATTTCTAACAACATTTTCAATTGTTTGCCTATTTCTTTTGGCTAACAGAATTAAAAAAACTGATATTCATGATGGTTTATAATTGCTTTTCGCTTTTGTTTAATTTTTTGGGAGTAATATTTCGAGTTTCATTTTGAAATTTCGAACCATTAAAAATACGGATTATATGTATATGTATTTATATACAAAATATGCCATTAAAAATCAAGTAAAGATGCATTATATTGATGAAAAAGATCTCTGACCCTTTTTCTAATAATAATTAATTCCTTTCACATAATTCATTTTTAACGATATATTTGACCTAAAAAAATAACAGAAATATTGTGAATCTTTCACAAAAACAGAACTTCTATATTAGAGACGTAATAATCCAGAATTCCTTCTATAGCTGCACCATCACGTTTTTCGAATATATGTCGTGCATTATAAGAGATTTGCAGAAATGTAAGGATGATTTGAAAAAGAAATAATATTTAAAATTTAAGAGAAAATAACAACTACATAAAAAACATACAAATATTTATTTATGATTTCATATATTATTTTAAATCAAATTGTATGTTTAATTATTTTATCATATATTGTAAGATAGAACTGAATAAAAGCAAATTCTGAAAGACAAACAGTGTTATTAAAATAACTTAGTTTAGTCACATTTGAATTAATTATCAAAGAAATGAGCATTTTCGAAAGGAATTTAATTTGCATTTGATATTTTAATGAGTCAAAAGAGAATCCGAAACCATTATCTGGTTTATAGGTAAAATCCTAAGGTTTTACGATAGCTTATTAAAATTTCGATTAATTACCGGAAAGTGTTATTTTTTAATTCCGAAGGAAAATTGCTGAAATTAGTTGACTTTTGTGTTGAAGCAAACAAAATATTAGTTTTGAACATTCAATTAATTAACTCGGCTATTTCATTGTTCACGTTTAAAAAATAAAGTACGATGTATAAGTTCTAAAGTGTACAAATTTCCAAAACATGCGTAAACTATTAAACTTCGCTCAAATAATTCGTAATTTATGTTGTATTGTGTGCAAAGCCTCACTGAAATTAAAAATCAGAGATATTTTATTTGTGGCATTTTTATAAAGCTGCATAAATTAAAAACATTTTAAATTTCGACAGATAGCTTTTTTTATGGGGGTTCTAAGAAATACTATAAAATTCTTTTACACTTAAATTAATTGAAAACTTTTTATAGCAATTCTTGTAAAAGGCGTTAAATTTTGGTTACAATTTTGTGAATCATTCAAATTTTCTAAGTAGATTTTAGGGTAATTTCTATCTATTAATTATTGGTCTGTAGTACACCAACTCTTTGAAAGTTTAACAGATCCAATGCGTAAAAAATCTAAAACACGATATATGTTTTATGTATATGTTACCGGCAATGTGTGAAATCCGGCATTCTATATAGGTATTTCATGTAATGCCGAAAACTGACCGGCAATGTATGAAACGATTAAAATTTCACACATTTCCTATGCATTCTATAGAATGCCAAATGATGAACCGGCAAAGTATGAAATACGTAGCCGATTCGACTTTATAAAAAATGAAATTAAATGCAATTCAAAATAAAAATATTTATTTTCTTTATGCAAAAAGTAGGTTCACATTTTATTTTGTTTTCTTGAATAAGAAAGGCATAAATTTTGTTTCGTGCAACTTTAATTTTTCTTTTTGTAATTTGAATAAAAGTTTTTTAATGGTACTGTTTCATTATTTTTCAAAATAATTATTTGTATTTTGGGGAAAGAATTAAAATTTTAAATGATAGTCTTATCATGAACGCTTTTCATACTTTGCCTAAATAGCAGTTGTCATTCTATATAATGCCTATGTATTACATACAATGCCTAGGGAAAGTATATTATAATTCTCATATTTCATACTTTGCCTAAAAACGCCAGGCATTCTATAAAATGTCTAGGTATTCTATAGAATGCTGGCGTTTCATATATTTCCGGTAACATATAAAATCTAACTGAAATCTTTATAAACAAATGCCCTTTATATTAGCTTTTCCTACAATGCAGAAACCCTATATCATCAGTGACAGCAATTGAGCTTGAAAGTATAGAAGTATAAATTAAACAAACCAATTAAATGTTTCGCAGAATTAAGAATGTCTTCCCTCTCTCTCACATTTATACATCGGAATCAGAACTTAAACAACTTTTAAGGCTATTTTATGCTGCTAATTAGCTTCTTCCTGATGCGGGAATCGACTAACCTCTAGAGAGAAACCGAAGGCGTACAAGGAAATGAATTGTGGGAGCAACAATGCACATTTAAAGAGAAAACATCTTTCAAGACTTCATTATTCTTTCAAATCGAGTGCTTAAAAGGTCGGGAGAAATGTATTTCGTTAAGAATTGCTAAGTTCCTCAATGAAAATGCCACTTCACTTAAAATTCAGGTCAGAAAATGAACCGCAACATACTCGTCAATATCTTGCGTGATAATTGATGAGTATGCTGCGGTAGATTTCCAGTTTAGTTATTATGCGGTTGTATGAAAGGTGCTTCTTAGTGATAAATGTGTTATTTATTCTTTTGATGACTGAAAAGTGCTAATTAATAAATAATTTTATAAAATCGTGGGAAAAGTTCGAATAATTATAGAACACAATGTGCAAAGTAATAGAGCAATGTAGTATTGTGTGTTATTTTGCAATTTAGAAGGGAAAAGGCTTAATGGTTTTTAATTCATAATAAAAGAATTGTTCAAATTGATAATAAATTCTATTTTTAATTTAAAATGCATGATTCTTTTTACTTGTACATTCATCAACATTCTTAAGGCACTAGTTGATATTCTATTTGCAACTCTGTCTGAAAAATAACTGGGAATCAAACTCAACGCAATTTATATGATTTCCTTATAATTATCTTTATTTTTAAAAAAGGAATTTAAATTCTCCAGAATACTATTTATTTTTGCATAAACATATATAGTACGGATAGTTTCATGAAATGAAAAACGGGAGGTATTACTTCAGTGTACTTTATATACATAAAAACTTTTGCAAAAGATCTCTGTGGGATTCTAAACATTTTATTTCTATTTGAAATAACAGGACTTAATTCTCACTTTCATCAACTTATTCAGAAATTTTTATACATTTCTGAATAATTTTTTTTTTTTCATTCTTATACTTGTTTACTTGTTACATCCACACTTTTTTTAAACACAAATTGGTATTTTAATCTTTTTAGACTTTTTTTTTTGCTAAATGCATATAATACTTATAATAAATGCAATGAAAGAAAAAAATATTTTTTCTTTTAATTTAATAAATGGTTCCGTATATTTACTTCTCTATTTTTATTTAATGAAACGATATTTTCCAAAATCACAAAAACAAAAATGCTTCTAAAATGTTATTAAATTTACAGATGTGGTTTTATATCTATGGATATTAGGGACAATAGAAATTTAGTCGAAGAATAACAATTAATTTATCATTGCACTGATTGAAATGTAAACACAGGGTGGTCATAAATTACTGAACTCATTTCAGAAATTAATAAAAAACTAATAATGTTACAACTGCGTTTTTTCAATGAGAGAGCAAATTTCAGATAGGTGGCGTACCATTACGAAAGTCTAAATTTTCTACAACGAGAGATTTCCATACACAATGGCTACCGACCAGCAGCAACCGATGCGTGTTTTCTGGTTTCCTTTTATAGATTTTTTTGGATATCTCAAGAAATAATTAGTTTTCGAATCACAATAAATTAATAAGTGTATTTTTAAGTGTAAATTTAAATTAATAAGTGTAAAATTTCCTTCAAATGCTTGTTTATATTTTTCTTCTAGCTTTAATAGTTTCGCAGATAATGGCTCTCAAAAATGGGAGATGTCCAATAATTTATAACCACCGTGATGGCGCGTTACCTATCTGAAAAAGAAACTTTCTAGAATGCGCTATCATTTTAAGAAAACCGTAGTTGTAATATTATTAGTTTTTTAATTAATTTTTGAAATAGATCCAATAACTTATGATTACCCTGTATTTTTGGAAGCATGAAGGGCAGATAAAAATACAACTCTCTATGAAAATGTGCATTCATGGATGATAATACCACTCCCCATTTTTGCATGCAATATCCAGGAGTGATCGATATAAAGGCGCCTAAACGCCTGCGAGCCTAACCTTTTGAAAGCCGCACGCGAGAAGCTTGTTCGCAGGTTTGTTTGGGGTTTTCGACTCCACGTCGGCGGTTCGTGAACAACTCGAAGGGAACCAAATCCTGTCGGTTTTTTGGCGAACAACAAAGAGATTCGCAGTTTTTATCGGGACGTTTTCGACTATAGTTTGTCGTCCCCCCCCCCAAAAAAAACCTCCTTCGAACTACTAAAGTCCAATGAGCAAACCAAGGAGTATTCGAAAGCACTTCCAAAGACTCTCCCCTCCACTAGCAATTGACAAGCGATGATTAATGGTTCGAGGTGGATTTGCTCCTTTTCTATGGTTCGCGGTTGGTTCGTCTTAAAAATAATTTCTTCGAACGGTTCGCGAATCGTTCGGCTCGTAGGTATATACACGCCCTTCTTCGTTGGCGTCACACATCATACGTTCATCTTTTTTGTATCCATACTGTCCTCGCTGCATGTCATGCGACGAAGAGAAAAATTACCTCGGTGAAAGTGAATTCGTCGCTACTTGAGCGTCTCGGTATTTTTCGCGATTTTGACAATGTAAGTGTCATATCCACGGAGCTTTTTTGTATTAATTCAGGTGTTAAGTATTTGTGCATGCTATATATATGTTAACTATACCCTTTTATAGCTGTTAGTTGAACGAGAGTTTTTGTTTAAGTTTTAGTTCAGAGTTCTACTAATAAACGTCTTGTATAGAAAATGTCTGGTTATTTCTCGTATTTGAATCCAGAACTATTTCAAAGCCACGGTTTTTTAAAGGCTATTTTTCCTTTAAGCAATTGCAGTTTTTGATACGCTGCTAGAGTAATTGAGTTATTTCTTTGTATAACGGATAACATAATAGTAAGCAACAAAATAATCAGCAATAAATGCAATGATTGATTTCAATGAGGTTTTCACTCTCTGATGGTAAAAAAAGATTGAAAAGTTGCTTTCATGGTAAGGTTGTAAAAACATTTTTTTATTTATCATAATTAATTCTTTTCATGCAGATATTTATCTTAAATACCTCAAAAAAATAGATTTGAAAAATATATTATCAGACAGTATTTTTTTAATTTAAAACTTGGGTGAAATGAAGAGAAAACTGGAGATCAGTGAAAGGCATATCACATGTATATCCTCTACTAGGTGAAGCAAAAACTGCTTAATAACAAGAGTATTTTGCATTTTCGAATCCAGGATAGAACATATATTAATTTTCAGCAATAAAATATGCTTTTTTTGGTCGGAAATTCGGAATACACTGGAATTCGATCGAAGATGCACTATCCATAAGTGATAGACATCTTATTACGTGGATGTTCGTTGGCTGAGTAATATCTATCAAGCTAACACCTCATTTTTTTACTGTAAAGTTGGCTGAAGAAACATGTTTACAGAACATACTCAAGCACTTATAATCAGTTAAAGAAGCACATTCTGTATATTTCTGACACATGATCTGCGCACTAAAATATTACCTGAACCGGGTTCATTAAAGTTAAATTAATTACTGACAACCAAAAAATGTCTTGTCTCGAAAGAGGAAGGCTTTCTCTGATTGCATGCGACTTTTGTTTGCCCAAAGTAAATTCTTCATATGAAAATTTTCTCTAACTCAATATTTTCAAGTAGCAGCGTGCTGTTTTCCTTAAAAATTCACGTTCTCCAGATGAAATTATCTGAAATTAATTTAAAATTTTGTCATTTCAAAGAAACATCTGGCTGATTTGGAACAGTTAAGAACTGGGTCTCATGTACTTTTAGATATAACGAATTGATAAGAATTATTCTGAAGTTACATTTTATTGCTACAAAACACAAATCAAAACTTACACATTTTTTTAATTTCAAGTAATACTTAAAATTTTCATTAATTAACAAATGTATATCCTAAAACTCTATGAATCAAAATTCATTTATTCTCTTTCGTTAATAAATCTTGTAAAAATCGAAAATACAGAAAATAAATCGTCTAGATATTGTTATATCTAGCCAATTTGTTATTATATCTAGCTATTACTATTATTATATCTAGCCAATTATTGTTCTATCTAGCCGATTTGTTGTTACATCTAGCCAACTATTGTTATATCTAGGTTTAAAAATTATTATAACTAGCTATTACTATTATTATATCTAGCCAATTATTGTTCTATCTAGCCAATTTGTTGTTACATCTAGATAACTATTGTTATATCTAGCCGATTTGTTGTTATATCTAGCTATTACTATTATTATATCTAGCCAATTATTGTTCTATCTAGCCAATTTGTTGTTACATCTAGATAACTATTGTTATATCTAGCCAATTTGTTGTTACATCTAGATAACTATTGTTATATTTAGCCGATTTGTTGTTATATCTGGCTATTACTATTATTATATCTAGCCAAATATTGTCATATCTATCTAACGGAGAGACTTGAGAAGCTAACAAAATTGGAACTAACTTAAAATTTCTTTGCATTAAGCTCAAGGATTGCTAAGAGGGCAATACTAAAATGCACAAAAAAAAGAAATCGGCTAGATATTGTTATATCTAGCCGATTTTGTTATATTTAGCTTTACTCTTATTATATTTGGCCAACTATTGTTAGATCTAGCCAACGGAGTGCCTTGAGAAACTAACAAAATTGGAACCAACTTAAAATCTATTTGCATCAAGCTCATGGATCTCACTAAATTTAAATAATAAATAATTACTAATAATTAAAATAATACAGAAAAAATTTCATTAAAATTATTTTATACTTGATATTCAGTTCACCATTATATGCTTTGAAAATTTACTTAGTGCGTTTCTCAACAATTTCCTAGTGATTTCATCCTAAAACCTTCATTTAAGTTTTATCAATGAACAATTAAATTTTTGAATATTAAAATTTGTTACATATGGGCATAAGGAATTTAAAAATACTTAGGTGGGGCATGGCACAAAAAAGATTGAGAATCACTGAGCTAACACGTCAAAAATTATCAAAAGCTCGCTATCAAGTTATTTGAGGATAACAACACCGTTTCTTTGTAAACTTTGTGCACAAAGAAGTAAAAATAATAAAAGTGCGCTAGTTCCAAAATTGTAACAGCATTTACCATCCCTAACTGCTTCCTAGATCAGTACATAATTTGATATTTAAACCACCCATTTAAAGCCTAGTTCAATAAAAAGGAAAAGAAATTAACTTTAGTAAAACATTAATTAGTGCAATATGAAATATAATAGCAGTTTCTTGATGTTGCCCAGTTTTACCCTTCATAAATGATTTTTAAATGGCGGCGAACTTTTAACTAAGACAACTTTTCAGCGAGCATATTAAGTTTCATATGGAAAAGTTGTTTTCATGTTATTGATTAATTTGTCCACTCACACAAAATTTCTGAAATGAGCTTGAGCTATCAACTCTCATGTTTCCGGCAACCCATTAGCTTAAGCTCTTTTTTCATTTTATTTCTGAAAGTTATGCCAACAAACTAACAAATAACCTTTTATGATCCAGTCTCCTGTAATATGAGAACTAATGATGATGTTTTCCAACTTTCATATATTTTAATTTTGAAGCATAAAAATAACGTTTCCTTCGGATAGACATTTAATTGAAATCTCGTATTTCTAATAATTTTCATTTCTGTCCTCTTATGGAATTCGAGATCATCAATGACATTAAAAATGTTACTTTGATTTAATCTATTCAATTTCAATAATTAACTAATAATAATTGGAAAGTTACTTTCGGGTTTGATTTGTCCATAGCAATAAAACCATGGAAGGATTTTGAAAGTTACATATAGTAGAACTTTGTAACGACTTGCAATAATGGTCGTCGCGCAAAATAAACTGTACGCTCAAATGTAAATAATTATTTTTGAACGGATGGTTTGAAACATTTGTAAAACTGTAAATAAGATTATTTTGTTTAAAATTCGGTGGCAACAGATGAATATTTTTGTAAAAAGAGTGTAAATATTTTAGATGAGATTTCTTCATCTCCATTAAAGGTTCTGTTTTTACAGTGACCTTCTCTTCTTTGAGTATAGATATATTCTTCTTTGAGTATAGTTCAATAATTATACAATGGTTATTTCTTTTTTCAACATTCGATGAATCATAAAAAAGTTAACAGTAGAGAACAAAATGAATTTATTACCAAAAGTTATATAAAAACATGGTTATTTTTCGACATAATCGCCGTGAAGATTCAGGCATTTGTCATATCGGTAGGCCAGGTATCCGACCCCCTCTTCAAAGAACGTTGCCGCCAGTGATGTGAGATGGGCTTTAAAGTTGCTTTGAAGCTCCTCCTTTTCCTGGAAGGTTTGGCCTCCGAGCCAGGTCTTCAACTCAAGGAAGAAATGAAAATCACTCTGTGCTAAGTCGGTGCTATAGGCCGGGTGATCAGACATGTTCCATTTAAACTGTTCCAGACCCTTCCGGGAACTCGTTGAACAATACATTCTGTTGCGACAGACTTGCGTTCTTGTCCCTCTTCATCATGAACGAGGTCCGCCCGTCTTTAAATTTTCCGCACCATTCACGCACAACACCATCACTCATAAAGTTGTCACGAGTAAGCTTGTAGAGTGTAGAACGAATTCAACATTCTCTTTGTAGGCTATACTTATGTTCTTTATTAAATTTAACCCTCCATAAGAAGCAATATTCGTACCGCCATTTCACCGCAATAAGCATGACAGGCACAGGTAAACAATATCATAATTAATATTGTTAATACCCATTAATTTTAATTTTAGCATTCTAAAATTAATCACCGACCTTCCTGAAGAGGCTTAAAAGAAAAAAGTTGCAAAAAAGATAATTTCCGTGCAGTACAGTACGTTTTTTTTGGATTCACAATTTCAGAGGTATTTCGGATAACCCCGGTTTCGATTAACCCGAGTTCGACTAACCGGGGTTTTATTGCAATAATAAATTAAGTCCGTCCAACAGTGGTAATACCAGTTCATCTGGCGCATCTAACCAAGTCCATGATTCAAAGACTCATGATAAAGAATGGAATGAAAACGACCTGTAGCGCTGGTCAAAGTGACCTGGAGCTCTTATGTCTCTCCTAAGTTTTAGCTCCGATGCATGGAGGGTAGATTAAATCCCTAGAGGACTTTCATGAGAAACTGCTTCACATTTGGGTCAGTTTAAGCATGAAAAATCAGCGATAAAGTAGGGTCCCCCGATCAGATAACCCACAGATTTCGTCCGCGGTTCGCGTTGTTTCCTGTCTTCAGAACGGGAAGATTCGATGACCCTCGGGGGGGTTGTAAGTGCATGTGTGGTTTCCCGCGATGTAGCGGTAAATAGCTCATACATCAAAGGGCCAGACGGCGCCAATTCATCCGCTCACTAGAGCGCTGTGGAGATATTTGCCAAGTTACGCGCTGTAGGAATGGTACGTCTGTTCGAAATCCACCAACCATAGTCCACAAATGCGACTCGAAGTTTGGCCAAGCCACTTGCTGTTGGAACAAGGCTTTAGCGAAGTTTTTAGCATTTACCTATAGAAGGTTCAGAATTAAATTTAACCAAGTCCATGCGATTCATTTCTGAGAAATTAGGTCTTAGAGTTGATTAGCCGCATTTAAAATAACAATGGGCTTCTGATTGTTCTTTCTCACTGATTGAAACAAATTGAACTGATTACACAGAAAATATAACATTTCTACACTACCGTGGCTGTGCTAGCGCAAAATGGGCAAATATGGACTTGCTTCACTTTAAATCTGAACCCTCCATAAAACTGCAATATATACCTTTCATTTGATTGCTCACAGACAAAGACACAGTAGTGACCAATGAAAATCGCCACTTCCATAAATTTGTTAATAAGGCATCCAGTAGAGGCTCGTCCATAAGAGCTGCAGAGCTGCAGTCCTCCTAAAATTATTTTAAAAGCTTGTATTTCCGTTTTTATTCATATTTGATTGCTTTTCCACTTTAAGAGTTTAATAATCAACGAAAATAGCAGAAAAAATTAATAAAAAAAACGTCAAAGTAAGACGGAAAAACTGTCAACAAGTAAGGGAGACGCTGGCCCCTCCGAATGAACGGAATTCTCACTCTGAGCGATAAATCAGAAGAAAGAAGCAACCCTTTCTCCGTTAAATTTAGAGGCACTCTGAGCTGCAGTAACCGCAGGCCGCGCTCAACTTTTGTCGTTCTCATTTGGCTTTTTATCGCTTTCGCTTAGTAGTCCAGTCATTAGGAAGTTTTTTAAATCAAATCTGGAGGAGTTGTAATTTTTTGCTCCTTTGTGTTTTTGGAGTGCTGATAACGAATCTGAGGTTTGCCACCAAAAATTTGTGTTGGAATTTTAGTTATAGCCAAAAAACATGAAAAAAATGGTTTTAACCTAGTCTTTGCTTATAACTAAAAAACTATCAATCTTTGGTATATCGCCATTATATATCAAAATAATCAGCACAGAATTCCCTACAACTTGGATCTATGCAACTTTTGCAGCACTGCTTGTTTCAGAGCTGACGAGCCGTCACTGAAGGCATCATAAATTCGAATTTTGAGAATGATACTGTTGAAAAGAAAGTAATTTCGATCGGTTTCTAATAGAAATTGCTTGCTTCATCCTTTTAGATATTGTGCCATCCTTTAAGTTATTGTATCAACCTTGTGTTTAAAACATATTAAAACTCTAAGGAGAAACGTTTCCATTGGTCTCTACAGCATATAATGTTACTATGCTCTTATTTGCAAGGTAGTGGCCATTTAATTGAATTCAAAAATGCCTCTGCAAGTTATCATCTATTAACGTGTATCGAAAATATCCAAATATAATCTTTTGCCCCAAAGTGCATAGCAAAGAAAGTGAACGTATTTGGTTAAGGATGATTTGAAGAAGCAAAAACAGAAAAAAAATGACAGTTAATTTTTTTATATTCTATTTTATATCAACTCTAAAACTCTAATTCTGCTACTTTTTTCATACGTTATGCATAAGAATGCCAAGTTAAACCAATAGTATACAGAAATGAGTCTTCACTTCAAAGCAAGACTAGCTTGAAGATATAGCAGTTGTTTATTTGTTGTTCACTCAATTTTGTAAAAGCCGGCAACTACCTAACCAAACCCAAATCATTTTGGTACTTGATAATATTATAAAGTTTCTAAAGATCCTAATCTTGATCATATTGAAGCGTTCTTAGCTTACGATTCCCTTCATTCGCAGCAATTGCGTATTTTTCTCAAAATACTCCACTAAACATATATGTACCTAATCTTACATCTGCCAGAGAACAAACAAACATCTCTCTCTAGCGAAACAAGGCAGGAGCAGATGATATCTTTCCCAACCAAACAAATCCCTCCAACACAGAGAAGAATGGTGCACCGGCCAACAAAGAACGTTCCTGTTCGAATCTATTATCCAGCGACATTTTGCTGCGAAATAATCGGTATAATTCGGAAACATGATATCATAAAAGTTTCGAAGCTCGCTGTCGCGGGGAAAATAGATTCCAGGGAACATAGTACAGAACTTCCGATAATAATGAAACAAATATTCAAGCTCGCAAGACTTGAGGAAATGAAGTCCCTTTGGTCCTGATTAAATATCGGAAAATATGTATGGTGAATTTCGTCTTCCAAATAAATTGTCTGGAAATGTAATTGGATATTTTTCGGTAGGTCTTAATAATGGGTACTAGTGTTGCATTCTTTTGTATACTTAAATATCCTTTTGAAGTATTTTAAAATTAAAATCGCCCAAAAATGTAAGATAATTTGCAGTTTTAAAAACACACTCCTATTAGTGCACTAAATGAAATAAATTTTACTTTGCATTATCTACCAATTTGTGAACTTATATTCAATGTTTTTCTCAGTTTCACTACCAGGTGTAGCCACTGGTTCGGAAAATTTAATTTAGTTAATGATTATCTGATAATTAAGTTCTGAAAATATTAAATTATTTCAACGACAAGAAGAACGCCTAAGTGTGTAAAATTTCAATCCTCTAAAACATGAAAAAGAGAGTGACAAATCGATTAAGAAATTCCATCTTTGAAAACTTGAAACAACTCAAATTAGATAAAGATGCTCAGATGCTCTTTC
>BGPR01003301.1:78193-98771 GCA_013235015.1 Araneus ventricosus | reverse complement strand
AAACTTGAAACAACTCAAATTAGATAAAGATGCTCAGATGCTCTTTTATAAAAAAAGAGGAAAGATTGCCTGGTTGGGAAAAAATACATGTATTACAGGAATACAAAAAATATTGTATGAATAATGTATTAAAACTTATAAAAGATATAAGGTGCAAAAATAATACATTAAGCACTAACAATTATCACTTTTTAAAATGATCAGATGTTTATTTATCAAATATTCATAACATGAGAAAATTGGGGGCAGGAACGCCGATCTGGCACTGCTTTTGTTATCGAGAAATAAATAATAAAAAATTGTGAAAATGTTCATAAAACAGCGCAATTTTTGTCACTCGTGTTAAAGCGTTCTGGTACTACTTTTTAGAGCTTTCCAGCAACGCTTATTTTGCGATTATACCACTGGTGTTAATACTGGTTACAGAAAATATTATGACATCTTTCCTCCACGAAGAAAAGATTGCAGATCCATTAAATTTATGTCCATCAGTTATGTTTGTTGGCTACTATATAAATATATATAAAAAAATGGAATCAAAGTAGCTCTTATCTTCTGGACAAGCAATATTGCACATGTATAATCTACACATTTTTTTTTTAAAATTACAGTAAGCCTTTAGTATAAAACCACTACCTATGAATAGACCCGAGTCAAATGGCTTGATAAGAACCTAAATTCTTGCTCGTCTTTCAAACAGGATAAAACCAATTAAAAAATACACGACTGTTTTCGAATTCACTATTTCTCATTATATTAAAACAAATAAGTGATTTCCTCAGTTCATTCTTTCCGGAACAACAATGGTTCCTTGAATTAGCAGTGATTAGACGCTGATCACAACGGTTTCCATTCACCTCACATATTCCAAAAACCTAAGATAAAAATTTCCATTTGACAAAATAGTGCTAAAGGGAAAAAGTAAATTTAAATACTAAATTATTACTTGATCAATCAAGGTAGTTTTATTTTACAGGTATATGGATCAGAATATCACACATGGAATAATGCTTATTGAAAAAATCTTTGTGTCTTAGATGTGCTTTTAAGATTTTCGTAAATGTTAAATTCGTAATTATTATTTCACAGTGAGTCAAATGTATTGATCCTATCATTCCTCCTTTACTCATTTCTTAGAAAAGAATTATTAAATTCTTGGTAATTCTTCCGATAGAAAACGGATGCCTTAGTTGCAATAGTTTTAATACAAGATTTCTATCTAATTGACGAAGTGACCCCAGCCTTTTTCATGGCATTTCGGGCAGAGCACCGGTTCCAAGGATTGGAGACACAGCTTTAAGAAAAATTCGCCTGCATACGAAACGTGTGCTAGCTAATTCCGTCCGGGTCCAAATGTAGGTGCATATTTGTCCGTTTGTGTTCTTCGAGAAGCAAACAGAAGCTACCTAAAATGAGACAATCATACAATTTGAACGTTAATTAACCCATTTCCAACGTTAATCAATCCATTCAAATTTAAACATTAGGTTAATATTTTCTACGAAAATCATAAAAATGTTACGAAATTCTTAGAATTCGAATTCGAAATATGCATTCGAACGCGTCTCTTCCAAACACATTCCAGTTGGAATACGATAGGTGATTCCAAAAATAAAAGGATGTCAACGTCAATATACAAAAATGTGGACACGTGACATTAGCCATTATTGTCAAGTTTCAACAGTATGAAACGTGTCTTAATATGATTGTTAGGTTTCAATCTTTGAATAATACTTCAAATAGAAAAAACCGCTAAAATCGGAAAGCGTCCAATTTAATTGTTTTAAAATTTATTGTTGAAAGCTGTATAAATTGGCTTTCGAGATTAGCAACGTCACTGCACTTAGAGTTAGTATTTTTGTATAATACTAACGGGTGAACTTAATTTGATTTTGCTTTACATTAACGCACTGAACTGATAAATAGTTGTGAATATGAGTAAAGCAGAGTTTTTCTCCGCAGGGGTATTTGTAGCCCCTATCATATGGATGTGGATTCATATCTTTGTATTTCATGAAGCTGCTTATTTGATCTCCCTTGGAGTATATCTATTCCTCATCATTGTATTGGCTCACGAGCTTTTGGGAAACAAGGCTTCAAGAATGGATAAGGCAGTTCAAACGGACGACAATCGTATGAAAGATGCTTCTGTTCAAACGGAGGACTTTTCTGTCTTGAATTCTGAAGAAGACACAGAAGATTCTGAAATGACATCTGACCTTTCTGACTTGAGAACAGATGATCAAACCGTGACGACCGGAATTCATGCGATGGAAGACGAATTGAATGAGACTGGGGAGGAGGAATCATCCTCAGAAATTCCTGCGAAAGCAGACGAATTGGCTGAGACTGAGGATGAAGAATCATCTTCAGAAACTCATGCGATAGGAGACGAATTGGTTGAGTCTGAGGTGGAGGAATCATCCTCAGAAATTCATGCGAAAGCAGACGAATTGGCTGAGACTGAGGACGAAGAATCACCCTCAGAAATTGAGATTGATCCGGACTCTCCCGCACTGCCGACTCCCAAACTTGACCCTTTTCCTTATACAGCTACGTTCTTAGGAGCAAAGGTAAAGAAAACGAAATTTCTGGTACCTAAAGATCCTAATTTGTTCACTGACGATGCAGTCCCTGTGATAGGCCACGAAGTGGTCGAATGGTATAACCAATACATCAAGGAGAAACACGAGGAAAAGAAACTATCTTTTTTTCAAAGAAAAATGAGGAAAATAAAGAAGCGCTTCAAAAAGAAATGATTCACAAGCCATAACTTTTGGGTGGGTGAGGATGGGATATTTTTGCATTCTTCAGAATATTTTCCGTGGTGGGTGGGATGGGATTCTGAGTTCCAATAATTGTCCGTATATGCCGGATCATGAAATCTTTATTAGAGGATTATTTCAGAATGCGGTTAATCAGAATTTCATTGCAATCCAGCAATGTTAGTATTATGGTTTCGTAAAGAGTTCAAAAGGGGGAATGATGCCATTGACCCCCGACCTTGGCGACGATTTCGGCGACAAAACGAAGGTTCCCAAAAATCCTGGACATTTCGTAATATCTCTGATAGGAGCGTGTGAAATTGTGATTAGATATCCCATCGTCTGGGATCGTCTTGGGAGTGCCAACGGCTTTGGAATCTCTCTTTTAAGTGTTGTCCTCAATGCGAGCTAGTAAGATGTTAGACGCCGAGCAGTAGTGAAAGTGCAGTTGATGTTATCATTAGTGAATTTCTGTCTGTTTGTTTTGCTTATTTGTGAAAGTGCTGTTTTTTTTTTCCTATTACCTGCGCTTTGTGTTTTCCTGAATATTTATGAATAAACCGTCATTCTCCATTATTCTGCCTGTTGGATTGTTTTCACCGTACACACACCGGACGATTTTTGTAACAATATTATGGATTCAAGTATTAGGTATGGTATAGTGGATTCAAGTATTTGTGTTGCATAAAGCGGCTTTATTGATTTCCCTTTTCCTATTTTTATAATAACCGAATAAAAGTTGAATAAAATTTTTATAATAAACGAATGAAAGTTGAGTTTTATAAGAACCGCATAAAAAGCATAAGAAAATAATAATTTTCTTGAAATTTTATATATTTTTATAAGGAAATAATAATTTGATATAAGAACCGAATAAAAGTTTCCTATTTTTATAATAACCGAATAAAAGTTGAATGTTCGCTGCAAGTAGCTGAGAAATTTTTACTCATCTTCTAAATTTGAAACGGCATCAAAAAAATAATACATCTCATATTTTACTTGTTACTTATATTTACGGCATAAAGAATACATTTCATTTTTTTTACTTGTTTGACGTAGATAATTGTTTCACTTTATATTTTATGTGATACAAATTGTATTACATAAAATAGATAAAATTAATTATTTTCATTATATAAAAATAATATAATAGTATTATTAATATAATAATTATTATATATTCTATAATATCATATATATAATATAGAATATATAATATAAAATATTATATATATTATTATATTAATAATAATAATAATATATTATATTATAATATATAATATATTATGAATATATATATCATAAATATTCATTATAGTAAATATATTATCACGCTTATAATATATTTACTTATAATATATTATAAGTAAATATATATTACATATATATTATCACGCTTATAATATATTAATGAATATATATATCATATATATTCATTATAGTAAATATATTATCACGCTTATAATATATTTACTATAATTATGAGGGGGTTAGTAATAATAAATACTCCGCTCTTAAATTATGTTAATACAATTTGTATCACATAAAATATAAAGTCAATTATCTACGTCAAACAAGTAAAAGAATGAGATGTATTAATGTAGCCGTTTCAAATTTAGAAGATGAGTAAAAATTTCTCAGCTACTTGCAGCGAACATTCAACTTTTATTCGGTTAACATTATTTTTATTCGGTTTTAAAAATTATAAAAATAGGAAAAGGGAAATCAATAAAGCCGCTTTATGCAACACAAATACTTGAATCCACATAATATTGTTACAAAAATCGTCCGGTGTGTGTACGGTGAAAACAATTCAACAGGCAGGATAATGGAGAATGACGGTTTATTCATAAATATTCATGAAAACTCAAAGCGCAGGTAACATGGAGAAAACAGCACTTGCACAAATAAGCAATACAAAGAAAAGGGTTTTTTTTTGGTTATGAGTCTATATATCCTTAGTTTAAAAACCGCTCAGACCAGTGTCTTATTTGAAGGTTATTACATTTATTCTCGGGAAGATTGGATAAAATTTAAAAAAAATCGTAGTCAAAGGAAATACGTTATAAATATAAAAAAAACTGAAAATAATGAATCCGTCCTTCGTGAAGTCACCTGCAGGCAGGGATTCAAAATTGTTTCGTGTCCAGATAAATCCAAAGAAAATATTTTATTAACTATTTTATCATTTTTTAAAAGAAATCCAAAGAAAATTTTCTATGCTCTATATACTTCTAAAAATTTAAATTTTTAATTTTAATTTTTAAAATTTTTAATTTAAAATGATACTTCTAAAATTTAAAAAATTTTCTTTGCTCTATAGAAGTATATAGAGCAAAAAAAAACTCTAGATGGATCTCAGAAGAAAATTCTTTTATAAAAACAAATTAAATTTTGGATTAAAAATCACAAGTAATGAGGCATTAATTTGCCTTCACTGAAACAAAATACAGTGAACTCTCGTTATCTCGAACTTCGTTATCTCGAAAACCTTGATATCTCGAAAAAATATTTTGCCCCTTGAAATTTCGTATTTCTCTAATGTTAATTTCAATTCCTATCTCGAAGTATTTTCACTGAAAACCTTGATATGTCGAATTTTTTTCGAAGCGAAAAATATTTTTTCCCCTTGAAAATCGCTGTTTAGTCACATTGTGACCTTCATGAAGATCTCACGTAGGGAATGCTTCCCAGAATTTGCTGCAAAAAGGACAATACCACTCCCTTTACACCTAAATGGATATTAAAGGTCGCATAGTATCGGCTGGATCCGATGAGTGTCATTCTCACCAATTTGTTACGTAAGCCTATTAGCTGTTGTGTGTATATAACAGGTTCAACAAACTTGACTACAAGTGTTAAATCAGTCTGCGAAAAACGTTTGTGGGGTGTAGTTGCGATTAAAAGTGTGTGAATTGCCAGTTCGAGTTGCAAAAATGGAAGGTGGTGCCATGGAGACGAAAAAAGTAAGTGTTAAACGGAAGTTGAATGTGTTGACAGTAAAGAAAAAGGTAGAGATTTTCGAAGCTGTTGATAAAGGTGGGAAGAAAGGACAAATCGCCAAGGATTTTAAAATTCCAGCATCGACTTTATCTACAATACTAAAGGACAGAGAGAAAATTAAAAGACTTTTTGAACTGAAAAAAGGATCTATGAAGAAGATTCGAATCGAGATCCTGAATTAGAAGAATGCTTCATAAAATGGATTAAACAATGCAGAGATTGTAATTTACCTATTGGAGGCAATGAGTTGAAAGAAAAAGCGGAACACTTTGCACAGAAGCTGGGTTACAAAGACTTCAAAAGCAGCAATGGATGGCTGAAAATCTTTAAAAACCGTCATAACATTGTTTTTAGAAAATTGTGTGCCGAAAGCCAATCAGTGAGTGATGAGCTTTGTTCGGAATGGATAAAATCTCTTCCTGATCTTCTACAAGAATATTCAGTGCTGATGAGACTGGGCTTTTCTTCAAAGCATTGCTAGACAAAACTACAGTTTTCCAAGGAGAAACCTTCCATAGAGGAAAACAAAGTTAAGAGCGAGTAACGTTACTTTTAGCTACCAGCATTGAGTAGGACTAAGAAGCTTACTCCATTAACGATTGGGAAATCTAGAAACCCAATGTGCTTTAAAGGAATTAAGTCATTTCCACTTCATTATAAAGCAAATAAAAAAGCTTTGATGACGAGTGAATTTTTCTCAGAGTGGTTAAAACAAATAAACAAGAAAATGTGTAAAGAGAAAGGAAAATTGTTTTATTCATTGATAACTGCACGGCTCACAGCCTTATCCCTGAAACGAACGCAGTATATGTGGTTTTCCTCCCACCTAACACGACTTCCCAGCTGCAACCTCTAGATCAGGGGATAAGAAGTTTTAAAGTTTTTTACAGGAAGGAACTTGTAAAGAAGGTTGTGGATTCAATTGATAAAAACAGAAAATGAAACCGTTTAATATGCTTGATTCTATGAGGATGGCAGACGGAGCCTGTATGAACGTTACACAAAAGAAAATCAAACACTGTTTTGGAAAAGCTTGTTTTTCTAGTTTGGAAAGTGAATCAGATGAGGAGCAGGAACTCTACACAGAAACACACCAGTGTGAAGAACGGGAGAAGGTTTCAAAAATCCTCAACCTTTCTAGAACGCCAACGTTTGAAAAATTTACGGAGTTCGACTCGGAAGTTCAAGTGCATGGACTGTGGACTGATGATGAGATCTTTTCTTAAACAATTTCGTCGCCTTCGAGTGATGAGGAAGAGGTGGATGTTCCAGCAGACACCAACATTACTACGGGTCAGGCTAAAGATGCCGTTCACATCATGTTCATGGAATATTCAGAAAACGTGGAAAAAGAGGATTTCGCAGCTATTTTTTGGATTGAAAACTTAGTAGAAAAGTAATTTGAAAAGAGGTGTCGGCAGGTCACTATGCTGGACTTTTGAAAGAAATTCTAAGTAGTAGTAATTTATTACAAATACATTCTGTTTTAAAAATTTTATACTTCTATGTAAATTAATATCACTGCTATGAATTAATATGGAAATTATTGCTGTTTTCAGACATTTAGCTCTATCTGGCTAAAATATTTTACAATATATTCCTTACCTTGTAATTATGTGTAATTTTTAATGCTTGGGAGGGTAACCTCGTTATCTCGAAAACTCGCTATCTCGAATTTTTTTCCGGATCCCTTCGATTTCGAGATATCGAGAGTTTACTGTATATAAAAAAAAGATCTTATAAGAAAATCGTAGAGTATTTTCTTCCTCTTTCAAATTTCAAAGAAATGAGATAGGTGGTGTAGCTTGATACGCTAATAAACCAAAAATGAATATTTCTGCATTTTTCCACAGGATAGGAGCATGCGTCTCATGTTTATATGAGATATTAAATAAATTCAAGGATGTTCGTTATTGACTGCGAAAAATTAGAGACAAAGCAGCTTTTATCGAGCATACGTCTCAAAGTTTCTATTCTACTCTAATTTTCACAATAGCATGTTGAAATCAACAGTTTTTACTCAAATCGTGTACTGAATTCTCAGTTGATCGGACATAATGCAGTGGCACAGTGCCCGGGAGGGCAAGGGGGTATAGATGCCTCGGGGCCAGCTTTAGGAGTCGAGATGGAGTCAAAACATCAGTGAGATTATACTGATTTTTAAAGCTTCATATGATGAATGGGCGTAAAGATAATACCACGCCCCAGACACTATTGACGCTTTACGAAGATTCGCATTCAATTTCCGTCAGCAATGTGGAAACGTTGGTGTGTCATCCCAAATGACTGTGTATATCATAATTCGAAGTAAAAATCCGACTACAATGTGTGCCGAAGTACAAATATGATAAAAAAACTAAATTATATTTATTCACAACCACTCTACGAACAACAACATAATCGTCCGAGTTCTCACAGGCAAAGAGCACACTCTCAGAACAATGATCTGCACCGGCATCTAGTGGTCGGTTGTTTTACAAAATATCAATGAAAAATAATACAATTACACTGAAAATAATGCAATTACAATAAAAATAATACAATTACATCTGGTAGGGAACCTCATTAGTATGTTACTTTACAATACCATTATTACTTTGAAATAATGGGACAATAATGGCTATTGTTATGTAAACAGTCTCCCAGAAAAGCGGATTTCTGGATGTCGAATATCTGTTACGGGAGATCTGTTAATAAGGGAGAGGTCTGATGAAGAACATAAACTTTCAATTTAATTTAGCCTACAAAAAACATTCTAACCAATTTGAAATCTCTACTAATCTCTTCTAATAATAAAGGAGGATGTGTGTGTTGGCGCTTTGTAGGACAGACCGCTGGACCTAAAGATGCAAAACTCGGGCACGAAAATTATTTGGAGGGTGGGAAATTTCACATTAGGGCAGTTTTTAAAATTTTAATTACACTTTTAATTAATTAAAAATTTGGCGAAAAGTTGGACTTTTTACTTAGCAACTGCCGAAAAGATTACAGCACAGGAATGATTTTTACAGCATCTGAAAATTTAAAAAATTATCTTTCCAATGATATCAAGAAAGGTCCCGTAAGATACTTTCTCTAATTCAAATAAATTTTGACAAATTATTTTTTGGCAAAATTTACAACAATACTTTTCATTGTTGTAATGCATTTCATATAGTTTTCATTGTTGAAACAAATATTTAATTCATTTTTTCTCTTCTATTTTTGAAAGTAAGAAAATATCTAAGTGGATTTTACCTTCCTCTTTTTTTCAGTTTTTCTGTGGCATTGTAAAGGAATGTCCTCAAGATAGTAAGTATATAATGAAATAATCCAGTTAACTGAAAGAGTATCGTTGCTATATTTTAATTATTTTTATCAGCGTGTTTAAAGCCAATTAGCATGCTATTGGACGAAAAATGTTGAAATCTTAAGTGTATTTTAGTTATTAAAAATAGATTACAAAGTGTAAGGCTACGAAATAAACCATCTGAAAGTGCAAAAAAATCAACTTTCCAATTATATCAATTAAGTTGCCGTACAATATCCGCCGTAGAGAGGTTTCACTGAATTAGTTTTCCTAAGACTATAAAAAGTAACAGTTTCCTTAATAAATGAAAATGAAGGTTTTCTCCCCCCCCCCGTCCCCCAAGTCTTGAAATCAACTGAAATCCATCTTTTTAAAGCAGAAAGAACAGTATTGCCACAAGGTTTCTGTCACAAAAAATAACTAATTTCTGATAATAATTTTTTCCTCATGCATATTTTTTCAGTATGTATTTTCCAAACAAACACTGTTCTATACGACTACTGCATAACAGATTTGAAATTAGTTTTCATCCATTTTCAATCCAATGCGTTTCTGTCAGGAGACGAAGAAAAAACGCTTGGAAGAAATGTCTCAAGATAGATGACAGTTCCTCGAGTGGTTTCTTAGCGGATTTTCCAAACCTGAAGAACGTAACTGATGATGCGAACAAGAGAGATTTGGAGAATAGATAAAAGGTATTTTTTTAAATTTAAAGTGCATTTCTTAAAAATTTCATTGCATTGTTTTAAAAAAATAAGCTACAAAATATATACATTTTTTATTTGTATTAATTCTCTATCATCTTCTTCTACCCTTCTATAATCTTCTCTTACGAGGGCAACGGATAATATCATATATGGACGCCTCTTTGTCCAACAATTATGCTTATTATTCCGCTTGAAAAAATTAAAATAATCTTCAGATATTTTTAACTTAGCAGCAACCCTTCAGCTCATAACCGCCAGAGCAAACTATCCTATCTTTTAAAGCATTAGATTTAGCACAAATAAACGTAATGACTAGGTAGAAGCTATCATTTATTTCTTTTCTTTTAACTGTGAATATTCAGGAAAGACGGCATCGCACGAGATTCTTTTTATTGTTTTCGATCATTCATTTCTTCATTTGAGAAAAAGGAATCATAAGGTAACATAATTATACATGAACAAAGAAGAATATAATGAAAAATACATAGAGGGCTACAATGCGAGTGTAATATAAAATATTGTTACAAAGCTATAAAGTCGTTTCCCTGAGATGCTATTCTTGGCGACAAACTTGAAGACTTGGCGATAAATTTGGCGACTTTGGAGACAATAGGAATTTTCTAAGGATGCTTAACAATGTCATACAATCTGAATTATAAGAAACCATGATTAAAGTCTTTTGTTTGACTTATATTATAGAGAAGAGAAATGGTTTTGTTTAGTCCATAGTGTTACAAAGCTATAAAATCGTTTCCCTGAGATGCTAATCTTGGCGACAAATTTGGCAACCATTTTGGCGACTTGGCGGCAAAAGGAATTTTCTAGAAGGACCTCGAACTTTCAACCTATTTCTACTGGTTTCATGAACTTTCTAGAGATTGCGTCACTTCCTACGCAATGAAATCACTTCCTGTTGAAGAGTATAAAGGCAATCTCTCAAGCCAGGAAGAGTTAGTTGGAATTTGATCAGCAAGCAAGCTGGCGAGCTAACAAGAAACCTTTGAGCGCTGTGTTGAGATTTATTGGTAGTCTCTGTTGTGAATTTTTGCTAGTGCTGTGTTAATACTTGTGCTACGTTTCTTTGCTTGGAATATTTGTAAAACAAAGAGCTTTATTTTTTAATCCTGCTTATTGGATTGCATTCACGTACACCCACAAGACAATTTCGTTACAATATATACAAGAGGAGTTATCATACGAGCGCAGTGAAAGGGAAGAACGTTTCCTTTAGTTACATTGTTTCATACAGTTGCAGTTCCATGATTCGAGGCTGTTAGTGTTGTTCTATGCGACGATAAAGAAGAATTGATAATGTATTACAACCGGTTATACACTGTAAAAAAAATCCCGTAAAATTTACGGTTTTAAACTGGCAGCTGGGTTGGTTGTGCAAAACCGTAAAAGTTACGAAGTAAATCCGTAGGCACAACGGTTTTTTACCGTATGAAATTAAGTTTTCTCCGTAAAAATTAAGTCATCGAAGTAAGTGACGTCATCGACTGAGTTGAGTTGTTTTTCTCCTTCTGTTCGAGTTGAAATGTGCATTATCAATTAGGAATATTAATTAATCAAGGAATATAATTCTTAATTGAACTTACTTGGACGATTTCGATGCAAGATGGTGACAAAACTCTAACTCATGCAGATCGAAACCGCGTTCGTAGAAATAAAAAGGCAGCCGCCTTAAACATTAGACACCAGAGACTTCCAAAAGTAGTAAAATAATCTATTTGAATTAGTCACTATAACTCTATGGCGCCACCTAGTGGTGTAAAAATCAACTATTGCCAGAACATGTGTTTTAAGGTTAGCTTTCATGAGTGACAACAGGTTACTGCAACATGTGTAAACAATAGCGGAGATGGAACCCTATTAAAAACATGAAATGAATGCAATAAAATTACATTTAAGAAAAGGGAAAGTTATCATACGGAAAGCAATACCGTATGACGAAAAATAGAATTTGGACTGACGGTTTTAAACCGTTTATGGCTGGAGCGGAAAACGGTGAAAAACCGTTTTGTCAACAAAACAACTTTAAACCGTCAAATATACGGAAAAAGTCCGGGAAGAAAACGGATATTTTTTACAGTGTATAGATGATTATTGTCGCAACCATCCTAAAAATCATGGGACTGTTTTTTTTTTGTTCTATCTTGTTATTTATACTTAGGGATCGCTGGAATTGTTGCTCCAGAGTTGACAGTGATGTGAAGGGTGAATTTTTCGAATGAATTACGGAAGAACTAACTGGTGGTGGCTGGTTGCTATTCTTAAGCTAGTGTGCTCTGCTGCTCAACTGGTATTCATCGAATTTCTGGTTCCGGGAGGTGAATCTGTGGAAGTATCTATTTCTAGGCTCGAGTATGTGCCGGTGTTGTATCTTGACTTTTAATTAGGTTTTCGATAGTCGCTAAGAATGTGATTAAATTATCTATATTTCGTCTTGAGAGTTTGCTGGATAGGGCGCTCTTCCATCAATGAACTATGAATTGTTGACTTGGTTCCATTCGGTGATATGGTAAAGTAAGTGCGCATCTTGTTGCGTAGTGTAGGAGATTTCCTATTTCCCCACATCCGCAGCAGTCTGTAACTACGTTCGTGCCCAGTCAATCACATGCTAAAGAACAATCCTTTAACACTTTCAAACGAAATAGCACAGAGGCAGGTGATATTGTTCCTGACCAAACAAATCTTTCTAGAATAGCGAAGAATGGTGTACCGGCAGCATATTTACAAACCCTACCCTGATAGAACTGAGGCAAGAAATCGGGCAATATGATTGGCTCGCTTCTCCCAGAGTCGATGACGTCGTTCTTTGCTCTCTTACGGAAATTATAACAAAACAAGCCATTGAATGCGGACTTTGAATTAGTTTATGTTTCTGTCGCTTGGACTTCGCGAATTTTGATCTGCAGTAAGCACCTACGTCGCAATTTTATTTAGTCGACTCTTGTTTTGTAATGATTGCCGTACGCTACGTGCGAGAGCTGAAAATGACGTCACTGCCCCTCGTAGCCAATGATATTGGCTGATTTCCTGCCTCAGTTCTATCAGGGTAGGGTTTGTAAATATGCGTACCGGCAAACAATGAACGTTCCTGTTGGAATGTATTATAACTCGTCCTTTCGGTGAGAAATAATCGGTATAATTCGAAAACATGATATCAAGAAAGTTTCGAAGCTCGCTGTCGAGGGAAAATAGATTTCAGTAAACAAGTAACACCAATAGCCAACAGAGCAAATAATCACGCCCTTGCGACTTAAGGAAATTAAGTCATTTTCGCCTTGATTGAATATCGGAAAATATGTTGGAGAATTTATTCTTTCAAATAAATTGTTTGTGTATTTAATTGGACATATTTTGATAGAGTTCATCTCCGTAATACAGTAGCATACTTTTGTTTATGAATTGTTAAATGTGTTAAAAAGACTTTGAATAATTTGCTTTCTGCCAATATATTTTAGAATCCTTATACGATAGTTACGTTCTGGTTTGTAAATGAACTTAGAGAAACTATTAATAAAGTTAGAAATTTAATTTCGAGGTTTTGATGGGTTTTGACTTTTTGTATTCCCCTGAATAGGAAAAAAAGATTTTTTTATTATTGTGTTTCCGTGTCTCCCTCTTCTTGTGCGTGCCAGCATAGATCAAAATTCAAAGAGCTAGAAATTAGGCAAGTGGCTCTGTTTCAACTTTTGGTGAAAATCTGTCTACAAGAAAAGGTATTAGACATAAACTTGTTTCGATTTTCTTGAATCCAATAGATGGGTATTTACCAGGATGTTTTTAACACACACGTTTGCTCTATAGTCGGAAAGAAATGTTACATAGGCACGAGACACTTCTTCGCTTAACCCATTAACGACCGCACCTTTTGTTTGAATGAAATGGACAAAACTTGTTTCTTAGATGTATTAGAGTCTAATTAAGAAAAAAAGTAGCAGGCGAAAAAAATATTTATTTTATAGAAGATACAAAATGTTGCGATAACGCAACGTCATTCAAAACCGATTACTTTTTGGATACATGAAAATCTTTGAAGCAATTTCTATGCAAGGGCACATTACATTTAATTCAAATATCTGCTGCCTTCTGTAAGATATATTTAAAATTAAAAGAAAAATAGTACGGGAAAATGTCAATTTAAAAAAATTATCATTAAAAAAAGTTTCAATGACAGAGAAACAGCTTTTTTTCCTAGAAGCATATAAGCTTTGTCTAATGTAATATAAAAATTAATTTTAAAAAATCACTTTATAGTAAAAGAAAAAAAATCATTTCACTAATGTTACGAAAACGCAACATCAGTCGTTAATGGGTTAATGAAAATATAAAGACGTTTATTTTTGCGCAAGTAATTGTGGTTGCAATTATTGTTTAAAATAAACTAAACCACATAGTTCCTAGTCTACAACTTGCTAAACAATCTACAAACAGTGCTTTCTAGGGGAACAACGAAGATGTGTATGAGTTTTCTATCCAAGCAAACCTCTCTAACATAACGAAAAATGGTGTACAGAGCAACAAAGGATGTTCATTTTGGAATGTATTATCCCTTGTTGTTGGGTTCACACAATTGGCAGCACTGGTAAAGCCTGCATCGCTGTATTTATATATATGTATATATATATATATCTTGTTCAAATTTTCAATCGTTAATAACATACTTTTTATTCATCCACTCAAGTTCAAATACATTTTTTTAAACTTGTAGTGGATGACACTTGATGTTAATACAGTTTATTAATTGTATTGACATCAAGTGTCAATAAACTAATATAATTAATAAGACTACGTGACAATTAAACTGTATTGATGTTAATACAGTTTATTGTCACGTAGATTTATCGTGGTAAATGCGAGAGGATAGAAATAACCACACGATAGAGTAAGATCTCAACTCGAGCTTTATTCAACCCCCAAGTACTATTTACAGAAATTTATATACAGGCATGGAACATTCTAGACTGGAATGTTCTGGAAATAAATCAAAGATTAATTTACATATTATTAATTTGCATATTCTAGAAAAGACGAGAAATGTGAAGTAAATTAAGAAACAAAACATAATTATATGAAATATTTGACCTCTCCCGGGCTTGAACTCACGTCCCATGGTTCCACAGACGTGAACGCTACCACTAAGCCATGGGGTTTGTCTACTCTTGCTTACAATATCAATTCATTAATTAAATTGAATTAATTAATTTTATTTATTAGTGCCTCGCAACTTTGCCACCAAATCGCCAAATTTGTCGCCAAGATTAGGATGTCGGGGAAACGACTTTATAGCTTTGTAACAATATGGAATTTCATGGTGCAATTTGCAGGAGGAAAAAAGATATGTCATTGCACAGTGCATGACAACATGCAGTTGGATGTTTCTTTTTTGTTTTTCGAAATTTTTCTTTGTTGGCCTAAGTAGGAATTGACTTTAATTTTTTTTTTATATTACTTGTTGTTTTAAGAGTTGTGATCCTGGCATTTTCTACTAAAGTAGTTAAGTTGTAAAAATTCACGGATAATGCGTTTGTAAAATAAATGTCTATTTTCAATTTTGTAAAGGAGTTATTTTTTTTACTGAAACTACTTTCTGTTGAGTCAGGGACTCAGAAGTATGTGTACTCGACTCTAGTGAATTAACATCGTGAAGAGTTTTACTTTTTTTATAAGGTGAAACATTAATTAAATTTAGCAGAGATTTCGATGAAATGTTGGTTTGCTCCAACATTAATGTCTCATGTGACATTATAACATCAGGATTAGACTTCTCTTATCCGACACTGTCCATAAACAGTCTGGATAACCCGGACTAATCATGCTTTGATATGATGTGTAAAAAATGTGTATTATATGGAGCCAGCTATCCAGAGGTATCCAGCGACTTCTCATCCACAGACTCGTGGTAACCCTGAGGGATTTATTGATAGGTAAGTAGACTCACACGGAGTTTCCCCTGTCAGGCCAGGGCGTACCAGGTTTTTAAATAACCGGCGCCACGACAGCAGTCGGGAACTAAGGTCGTAATCTCAGTAGCCAATCACCGGCACACGGCCCATCCCTTCCCAAAGCAGGTATGTCCCGACATCGGAGAGGAGGTAACTCATCCCCACATCATTACTATACCCACCAAGGATGATAGGTAAGTATAAGATTGAAGTCTATATATAATGGCGAGCAAAAATCCATTTTTACCGTTACCATGATAACACATTGAAAATTGTAAAAGGGCTCACAATGTCAATAACTGAAAAAGGAAAGAACATAGTTTTAGAAGAAAAAATTATTTTTCAATATTTTCGTAATAATCATACTGGAAAAATAGAGATAATGTTTCAGTTTTCAAATTGATAATTGTTTTTAATTTTTATTCTGTCACATTCACTGTTCAAAGAAAATCATGTTTGCAAAAATTATAAACTTCGATTTTTCGAATTCATATTAACATAAAAGATGCATTGTAGAATAATTTGTTCAGAAGGGTTTTGAAGGCCGCGGTGGCCTAGTGTCAAGGTCTCGGCTTTGGGTTTCGAAACCCGATTCCACTGAGGATCCGCCGTGTACGGGCCTGCTGCACGCCAAATCATACGTAGTGGCCAAGTGTCCCCCGGTGGTGCGGTGCGGAAGCTTGGAGAGGGGGTGCCAGCTCATGCGTCATCTGACCGTGGTTCAAAATTACGAGGTCCGTCCCAACATAGCCCTCGTGTTGCTACAAAACGGGAAGTTAATATAACTAAACTAAATCCGAAATGTTTTACGAAATATATGACAGTTTTTTTTTTGTTTTCAAGAGTTTAAACTTAATCAGATGTTTATTGAAGATAAACATGTTGTCTTTTTTTAATTATATATAGCTATGCAGCCTTTATTTTCAAATTATTTTTAATTAACAATCTATAAAGAAGAAAGTAGGCGAACGTTTAAAATAGTTCCATCTAAATTTATCCCAGAAGTTTATGCTATACATGATTTTCTAGAATAAATATGGAAGCAAAAAACTTTTTTGTGGTGAAAATACAATCTTTGTGTATTATGCTTTCAAAGGTAAATTCAATATTTAAATAGCAAATAGGAATTTTTTCAAATTCGTTGCTACTTGAAATAAAAGAATGCTTTTTCTCTTAGTTTCTTCGTGACGATGAAAGTATTTTCAAAAAATCTCTTGAATGAAACAGGTGTTTGTGAAAGTGACTTTAGGTAAAAGTAAGTATTTTGAGAAAATTGTGTGCGTTAAAGATACCGAAATCGATTCTTTCATACCTGAAAGAAAATAATCGATAATTTTCTTTTCTGGCCTTAAGCCAGATCGTCACATGGTACGGAAATTACTCTGCACTTTCTCTAAAATATACACATGCAAATACAGGGTGTTGCCGAATTCGACCGACAAATTCAGAGGAGTGACAGTAGTAAACTACGATTTTTTAAAAATGAAAGCGCATTTTTAAACATTTTTTTCAGATAGGTAACGCGCCGTTTTAGTAGTCCAGGGGTGTCGTAAATCACTGAAAATCAAAAATTAGTTTAGAGCCATTATCTGAAAAAAATATTAAAACTATTATTAGTTTTTTTTAATTTTTGAACAGTGCCCAACAATTATCGGACGAACACCCTGTATTTTTGCGATTTTCACCGACTAAACTTCGTTTACGACCCTATGTTCTATGGTAATTTTTCATCCTCTTGATGCCTATTATCACCCTCTGAATTTGTCGGTCGAATTCGGCAACACCCTGTATATTTTGCTTATTATGTGCAAAAGATAATGTTTCTAAAACTTTCTATGCATAATTATTTTAAAAAACACACTTTAAAATGCTCGAAATTTATTAGGGATGTGTGCATTTTAGAAATAAAATTGAAATATTATCATCGGTATCAATCGGTACATACATTGAATACTTAAGATCATTTCGGGGTAAGTTTCTTTCCTTCTTTCTGGTTATATTATTACAGTATGTACAATAGAGTACATATTACACTGGCAGTAATATTCAATTTTATGAAAGTTCAATATCCTGAACACTCATATATACTTATAAATTAGTTACATAATTTAAATTACAGTTCGACGATTACTCTTCGAAGATTCAAGTTTGAAAAATATCAGTTTGTGCAAGAACCCTCATCATTTAACTTCTCTTAGAATGTACCGAAAGTCACCAAGGTGCAATGCTGATATCTTTATGAATACTAATGGTATTAAACTGGGATTTTTTATATAAGTTGCCCTGTATATCTATCTCTAAAGTTACGAAAGAAAAATTACGCTACGTGTCTCACATGCGCAATAAAAAATGATTTACTTCAAATGCTTATATTTCCTGTAATATTCAAATTTTTTAAATTTAAATTTTAATGCAATGCTTCTTTTACATATTGTTAAGTATTCTGTAAGTTTCGTGCACTTTGGTGGGACACTCTGCATGTTATAAACAAAAACTATGAGGGAAAATTTGGGATTTTTGAAGAAAAACTTTGTTTCTTCCCGAATATTTGTGCTGTGTTTACGAAACTCCCTTACTTCCCTGCCTACCTCAAAAGATTTCACCTGCCTGACAGCGATTATTGCAGTCGTGGTGGAATTGGCACGGCACTTCACTATGCCACGGAGTGTATCTATACAGTGTCTTGGCATATGAGGAAGCCAGCGCCAAATTTCGAACAAGAATGGCTGAAAAGGGTCGCCAATAACCTCGTCTCCAGGCAGAAAGTTCGTGGGATCATCAAATTCATTAGCGAAAATAGAGATCTTTTCCGGCCTCCCTAACCTTCAACATCCCAGCGAGCTGAACTAAGTAGCTCAATCACCGGTCATTCCACCTTCAAATAAAAGAAAGGTATTTCAACATCTAAAGAAAAGAAGACTACTACGAACTAATAGTATGAAAATGAAAATGCCTGTGCTGTATACATAGTGTATATATTTCCTTCTTTTTGTTTATTTTGTTTTTCTTTTTCTTAAATAAAATTCCCGTGTCTTTCCCATCAAACCGTCCCGTGACCGGTCTGGTCACGGGTACGGGGGTAAGGGACGGCGTTCTGTTCTGTGTTTACAAAAATGCATGTAAATATTATGCACATCAAACATAACCATTGTTTATTTATTTATTTATTCAAAGAAAGCACACTACAGAGATGACTCCATTTACAGAGTGCATGATAAAAGCATACAAAATCACAAGTTACAAAGTGAATTAAAACACACACACAAAAAGTAACTGCAGAGAATACAACAGTTCCAAGCTCAAAACCTCATCAATTATAAAAATGTAAACACATAAATGTTTTAAAATGAAAACATGCAATTACAAAAGCACCAAAAACACACCGAGGCCCCAAAAGTCCATGCCGCACACCGTCAAAATAGAATTATGGAAAAAAAATCACACAATAATTTTTTTTTAAATGTAGAACACCAAATAAAAAAAACATTAAAAAAAAGCAAGGGTCAAAAATTCAAACACACACAAACACTAGATCAACGTATTAAAATCTTAAACGTATTAAATTGTTCAAAGCTACATCTCGTTATCAGCGGTCTGTGAAACGGGATGGGGCAAACTCCATTTTCGCCTTCATCCCTTTTTGGTGACCCCTCTAATTACCCTTGTGACCGAATGTTCACTGTAAAATGCGAGTTCCGACGATAGTATGCCCCATGATTCTCAGAAACTGATTGCGAACCATAGTATCCATATTAACTCCATTTTTGTACCATCTTCAAAATTGTGCATTATTTTTGGATACCAGTGTATGTATTTTTCACATTATGTAAAATAATCATGCATACATATATTGAGTTTTGTGTTTTATGTACAATTTTTATAAATAATTTGAATTAAAGTCTTGTTCTATATATATATATGTATATATATATAAATCCTGCTTTGTGACTGTCGTAAGTCTACAAGACCCTGCAATTAAATATAAACATAATATTTTCTTTCAACGCAAATTACAACGACCACGTTAAAAAAATCCGGGAATGTAGCCCTTTAAAGATCAAGTATGAAAGTCGAGAATTTTTTAAGAAAATTGAATCTATCTAAAGACGAACTTGATGCAAAATTTTACAAAGATATGTAGTTTTGAAACAAAGACCCTATGCTAAGCACAAACCACATTAATACACACTAAGATAAACTAAAAAAATTCCTTACAAAATTTCCTTCATTCCTCCAAAAAAATTTCCTTACTTTGGAAAGTCGAATTTCATCAAAATCTGGATTTGGAATTCTTTGACGACTGCAAAATTCTCTCTGTGCATATTCAAAAAAGTAAGAACAGAAAGTAAAAATCATACAAGGATTCTTCAGTAACATACAAATAACTGTCGCACTGCATATTATCTAACATCTTTGTGCGATGTTACTTTAAAACGCTTCAAAAGAATATTTAAGTAGACAAAAGAATGCCATATTACTACCCTTTATTAAGCAATTGGAATTCTTTGACGACTACAATATTTTCTTTGTGCATATTTAGAAAAGTAAGAACGGAAAGTAAATATCATACGAGGATTCTTCAGTAGCATACAAATAACTGTCGCACTGCATATTATCAAACAATTTTGTGCGATGTTACTTCAAAAGAATATTTAAGTCGACAAAAGAATGTCATAGTAATACCTTTTATTAAGCAATACCGAAAAATATCCAATTACAAATGCTGACAATTTAGTTAGAAGACGAAATTAAATGATGATTACAAAACTGTTTGGATACTTTCTTCATGAGAATGTAAAATTCGTATAAGGACTCCTCAAAGATAAAGAAGTAACCGGCACACACGAACTTGTTCGATGTCAT
>BGPR01003301.1:63812-77056 GCA_013235015.1 Araneus ventricosus | reverse complement strand
TTCTAGTACATCTTTTCGAAATAAAATTGCTAAGAATGGAAATATACGAGTCCATCATCACTTAAGAGAAATAGTATAAAAATTGTGAATTCTAGTACATTTTTTCGAAATAAAATTGCTAAGAATGGAAATATACGAGTCTGATCAAAGCACAAAGTTGTAGTTTCTTGTTTATAAAATTCATCACACTTAACCTCTTATATTCCAGGCTAGACAGAATCTTACATATCCATTTAAAACTGAGGTTTTAAGAAAGATATATTAAAGTGTTTCCACCCCCACCCCCCAATTATGAAATCATTTTAGAATATAATTTTTCTTTTCTCTATTCCCTAGAATCAACAATTCTTGACTTCTCCCTTTAACAATAAATTTATTCATCGCACATGCAGTGATGCACAAGTAAAGAGGGGTAAAACTATTTGTAGGGCATTCACACATCATGATTGGTTTGTGCACATGAGTACCAGTGCTAGGCACTTCTGCTCAGTCTCAATTGCTGCTTAAACCATACACACATCAAGATTTGTTTCTGTACATGAGTACCAGTGTTAGGCATTTCTGCTCAATCTCAATTTCTGCTTAAACCAAAGTATAAAAAACACATCGGAAACACCAATATTGTAAATGAAATAAATAGAAAAAAAGATAAACAACCTTATGGAAACACAATTATTGTCAGTGGCATGGATTTTACCAAAATTTTAATAACCCCAGAAGAGTTAAGATATTGAGAAACAGATATTCACGCATCCCTCAGATTAGCTACAGGAGGAGAATGACGCTTTAATAATTTAGTGGTACAGCTGTTGTACCAGATCATAATCAGGAGAAATAATCCGTTTTCTACCGAATCTATATTATTTGTAACTAAAATAAATATACAAAGCAGCTGTAATATAAAGGAGAAAATACAAATGTATGTCTGTCTGTCACAAGAACTCCTAAACGGTCATCAACAGCAAAATGAAATTTGCACATGCCTTCTGGGACACATTTCTAGGTCAACTGTGCTATTTTCAACTTTCAAAATTATTTCTTAAGATATGTTATTAAGTAACAAAAAATAAACCAAACTTCAACGTTCTTGTTCAGTTTTGCCAGGTGGCTCAAAGTACGGTGGAAAAAAGAAAGGAGGTGTTTAGCTGCTAACCGAGGGATCAGAGGACACGGGAGAGGACGAGCAAAAAATCTACGAAAGACGCGACAACGAAAAACTATTTTATTAAGTTTAAAGTGTTATTCTATAAATATACTCAGATTTAAAAATATTTTCATCACGTGAAACGACGGGTATATCGGCTTGTAAGCCCATATAACATAATGAAAAAACCTGCTGAAAACAGCCATTTATAAGAATACATGCAAGATTTATAGATTTCTGTTAGAGCTGTTACTAAAGAAATTCCAATGCTAACAAACATGCAAGTAGCATTTGGTTGCTACAGAAGTGAAAAAAAAATACGCCTAAGACGGGTTTAGCGGATATAAATGAATGGATAAAATCTAATCATGGAGTGTTGAACTTACGCTTCTTTCAAATCTTTTGCAATATCTTCAATTAAGTAAATGAATACGACCCATCTCTTTTCGGCGACGGCATGAAGAAAATAACTATTACTCTACGAGTGCCGATTAACCCTTCGTGGGAAGGGCGGCGTATAGAGTACGCCAGGTCGTTTTCTCCACCCTCTGCTTCATATTTCTACCCATTTTTCTCAGTTTATTACTTTGATCTGTTCAGGAACCATAAAAGAGAGAAATAGAGAAAACGAATGACAGATGAAATAGAAAAAGAAAAAAATTCGGCATGTTGAATAAATAAGCATTTTCCACAAAAGGACTCCGAATTTTCATTGAATTTGAGTTGATCCCTAAATGTATAACATTTTTAACAGTTTTCATTAAATCCTCTCACTCTAGCCAACTTAACAGTTTTTTTGTGTGTGTGTCAGTCGTGTCTTTGTCTTCGAATCTGTTGGCAGAGCACAAGTATCTGACGAATTGAGTTTGCAGACGTGACGTGAGAAAAAAATGTTTAGATTAGAAAGCAGAAGTCAGACTGAACGAGTCGGCTAGAGGCATTGTACTGGATGGATGCTCCTATTAGGTTACAGGGAGGTTAGGTTAGAGGGAGGAAGAGAGTTCAGGGAGTAACAATCAAAAATTCATAGCAAGAAATAACTCACTGGCATACTCTGTACGCCGCCCCTCCTACTAAGGATTAATAATATAGTATTATTTTATTAAAATACTTTATTACAATATACTCTGGTAGGGTGAAGAAATTTTTCTAGCCGAAAAGAAATCAAGACTAAAAAAGTTTTAAAAGCTCTTTTCTACATCAAAAAATTAAGTATTTATCTTTGTTTCTTTGATTCCTACATTAACGTTCGCTAAAACTCTCAATCTCAAGTTCTATTCAACCAAAAATTGATAGAGTTCCTAGTGCTAAAGTAAAAATTGATCCAATAAAAGAGAGAGTAATCCACTAATAGAGAAAGAATCAGTAGAAACTTCTGGATGATATAGTATAAAGAGAGAGTAACCAAACAGCTTTAAACAACCATTAAATATATTTCAGCCATCAGACCACGAACTACTACTGGAAGGGGAAGAACAACAACGAAGAACGGCACTGTGCTGCTTTCTCTTCCAATATTAAAAAATCGATTAAGAAGAAAGAGGCATTGTTTTCGCAGCTCAACAGTTGTTGAGTTTTCGAGGGGGTTAACATCTGTTGCACTTTCTTTCGGATGAACCTCCCCTGGAAGGGGCAAATTTAATTCCTTTCGCGAAATATCGCTCGCCAAAGTTTGACTCCGACTTTTCCCTTGTTCAGCTTCTCCTGGGGCCATCACGGGGCCAGTGTAAAGATGCCGGAATCGGGAAGTGTCAGGGAAATCTAATTTAAACTTCTGGAAAATAATTAAGGTTTCAGGGCTTTCGCCATCCATTCATCGAGCGTTTTAAGAAAGAGGGCTAAAGACTATATCTTTACTCAAGTACAGAGATTATTTATATTTCTTTTTAGTTTAAACTTATAACGGATGAGATTTCAATGAGTTTTTTTGCAGGGACGACGTAACGTCTGTCTCGTAAAGCAAATCTCTTTTAAAACAGTTTGTGACTAAAACAGGAATAATCGTTTAAAAATATACAAATTCTGGCTAAGCCACCCTTCATCTTATGTCTGGATTAAGGATACTTCTATAGAAAGATAAATGTTGAGGAAAATTCGCATACTTTTATGGGGATAACTTGATCCAACTATAAGAAAAATTAAAAACATTGCATAGTTTGTTTCTTCAGATATCTGTGATTCTGAAACGGAAACATCATTTAAAAATCTTTTATAGTATGCGTTACACTTTAAAAGGATAAGCAATGAGAATTTCCGATAGTCACTCTATTGATCCTATTGAAATTTTATAGTTTTTTTTTAAATTAACGACATGTATATAATTTAAAAATGTGTAAATAATTCACTAACCAATAAACTTTAACTTCTTTATAATAATGTTGGTCATCCAATTTAAATGGACTGCAGTCATTAAGTTTGAATAAAAATATTATCATTTTTGCTTCTTCAAAAAATTACCTCCTTTGGATATGTTTTAGAACTATACTACTATTCGTGTTTCATGCAATTGTTCCCCTGTAAACATGCACGACTACAGACAAACAGCCCAATAATTTCGCTTTACAATATTTATGACAATTCAACAAAGAAAATGTAAATAATTTATTAAATTGATAGAAGATGTTTGAATAAAAACCTTTCAATTATCATTAAATTATTAGTCCTTAAAAGTTTTTGTTAAATATTTTGTCAGAACACAATATTAATTAATTATCAAGATTTTAATCAGTTAAAGAACCCATGGATCTACCCACACTTACCTACGAAATACTATAGTAACATAAGAAATGCTACAGTTACCTGGAAATGCCAATAGCCATCTAAGAAAACAACTAATTATCATGTGTCAGTACACAATATTAATAAATCATCAAGATTTTAATCAATTAAAGAACCCATGGATCTTCCCACAGTTACCTACGAAGTACTGCAGTTACCTAGAAATGGCTATAGCCATCTAAGAAAACAACTAATTATCATGTAATCAATTGAATAGCCACGCAATATTTCAGCTGCGCAGTAGATAAAACAATACAGTAAAGCACCGCTTATGCGTCTTCCAAGGGACTGACGTAAAACGACGTATAAATGAAAAGACGTATAATCGAAACGAAGTAATGATAAATTACAAAGAAATACGAATGGAGACTGTGATGAAAGGACGTATAAATGAGAAACGTATAAAAGGTGCTTTACTGTATTTCTAATTTCAATTTATAAATCAGTTAAACAGACATCAGTTTCGATCGCCAAAAGCGTTTTCCAAGACGAGTAGCTGATAACAATTAACTACAGTCTATCTAACACATTAAAGTACGCTTAAATAATACACTATGGGAGCGAAAACATCCGAGCAGGTGGTTATAAGCAATCTGAATTATAGCCTGCTGTTACCGGACAAGTCTTGCTTTCTTCCTTCCGTTGTTGCAAATCGACTTTCACAATTGGGCCATGTATTAATCGATTCGACTGTCGACTAGAGTAACAAAGGCTTCAAGTGACGGCTCAAATAAAAGAAATATTGATTTTTGTAGGTATGATGTAAAGGGCAACGCGAATTTATTGATAATTGGGTGTAGTGCTTTCAATTTGCAAGGGATGAAAGAGTAAATGTTATAAGGTACAAAGGGTATTTCCTTGATTTTCGAGATTAAATTATTCTTCAAATTGCACCTGCAATAAGAATACTCCATTTTGCAGGTCAAAATAGTATTTCTGAGAATATCTGACAAAAAGCTATGTAATGTCGTGTTTGTAATACATATTACAAACACGACACGAATTAAATTATTAAAATGTTTATTTAGTATGCTTATGTGACTTGAAAATGACAATTATTGATTTATAGCTAATCTCAGACTGTGCCAGTTATTAATTTTTGCCTTATTAACGTTATCTTTATTGCCTTTTTAAAATTAATTTACATCGAATTTTATTCATGAATTTTAAAATTATTTACACATTGTGATTTTTAAGAGAGCAATTTAAAGGATATTTTGATTATACACGTTTAAAGTTTTAATTAATTAATTTTAATTATAGTTAAGACATTCCTTACATTTATCTACACAGTATTGTACGTTTTTTGATGAATAATAAACAAATAGTCCAGTATAGGATTAATTATTTTACTGTGGCAACATCGCTGTGCTAACATTTATGGATTTTGTATAAATTTGCTAAATCACATTACATACGCTACATTTACAAATTACATTTTATTAATGTTAATAAAGAATGACTGTTCTTTCGAAACTTGTCAAGACATAGCAGCACCGTGCTAGAATTCCTTTTATGTTGGTCTAAAAATAAACAAATGGGTAGTTGAAAATCCGTTGTTAACAACAAAATGAGATTTTGGCCATACTTAACATTTAGTTGTTAGCAAAGAAAGGGATGTATATAATAATAATTTCCAGGGGCAATCCCATCAAAGAGCAAAATTAACAATAATTTTATGCACGTATCCATGCGTACCACGTTAATATTCTGAAATAAATTATGGCGGATTATAATTTTCAGATTTTTCAGATTTTTTTGAAATGAGATCGCCATACTTTTCCTTAAGTCAACAGACGCGCCGATCCGATGCTTTACCCACTTTATTTAAAACAAGAAGGCGAGAAAATAAACAAAAAACTAATATATAAGTAAGTTTTAACAAACACCATCCTCATAAATTTCATAGAAATAAAACAGAATTTCTTAAAATAAAAATATATAAAATGTTTTATTGATTAAAAAGGTCTGAATAGATATTAGGAAGAAGTTTTAAAATTCATTTATATGAACTTCCATTTGAAATAGCGATTATTTATGTACAGCGCATTTTCTATTCTCATTTCTAATCGGCTCTAGAAGTTAAGTATTTTCTGGAAACTTTTCCCATTAAATCTATTCATTTCAAAACTTTTCTTATATCAAATCTTGCTCAGTCCAATAATTTAGAAAATAGTTCAATGCTTAAAGTATTGAAATTGACAGAACTCTTAACAAGAAGAGAACAGAATGTTCAAGAATCTACGAGTAATTGTTCTTTTAACGAGTTCAAAATTCTGTTCAGTTTGTTCAAAGATGTGTAGTGGATTTTCTTGCTTTTTGTTTATGTTCATTTTATAGATAATGTAGATATGGTGAATAATAACCAGCAATAATTCTGCTCTCAGTACATACATATATATAAGTGTGGCCAATTCGAAGTATCATCAGTTTTTCTGTTAAGATCAGTCCGTTTAGATACTTTATTTACGGTTTGACAAAAAGTTTATAATTTTGATTCCCTTATATATTCTGCCAAATAATTGAGATATAATTTAATAACTTTAATGAAAAACAATTTTTTAAAGCACGCTTTTGAATCTCAAAAAAAAAGTAGAAATTTTTTAAATTATTTTCTACTTTATAGTCTTTAATTTATAATGCATTATTATAAATGTTATCGATTCTTGAAATAATTTTTTTGTAATCTCACTACCAGATGCCGCCACGTGCATAGAATCATAATATAGATTGTATATCATCGTCTAAAGTTTCAATCAGCGCCATGTGACAATGGTTTCATTTATCAAAAATGATTAATGATTTTCTGTTGCAATATCTGTCTTTTGACAGCATTAAAATAAAATTGAGCGCATACTTTGAACGCGTCGTCATTCTTGACTCGATGATATTTATTATAAAGACGGCGAATGAAATAAACAAGTATTCCGGTATTTTCGCAATTTCAGTCAATTCAGTCCCTTAATTAGCATTTAAATTCTGCATATCGCAAATCATATAGACCTTTCTGCGCATGCGCTATCTAAAGGGGCAGGACTAGTAAAATGATATCTAGGATGGATGGATATAAGGATGTTGTTTGTTGAGATATTTTATAATGAAAAGGAATCTGCTAAAAATTTGCATTCTGAATTGGGATAAATGAACCAACAAACAGAAGATCGCCTATTTAAATAAATATTTTTTTATCAAATATTTTTATTTTCAAACATTTTATTTTTATCTTTGAAATACAATTTATGACCTCAGAAGATTTTTTTACACTCATGCTCCTTTACAGAGACCTGGACTGGGTCTGGCTCCATCATAGTACATTATAAAAGTCAAAAATTGTCTGATAGTTTGCTACAATTTCTGTATGAATCGCCAAAATCTTCGAAAAAAGCAGATAATATTTATAAAATCCTAGAAACCAAAATATTTTTTTCACACATTTGTCTGATGTGAGATTTCACATTGAATCTACTAATAGGTGGCGCTGTAGATGGATAACGCCATACGCGCTGATCGGAAACCATTAAACATCGATTTGAAGTTCAGAAATCTTAAGCCGGCAATTCACTTGAAGTATAGCCATGCCATTTGTCCTAAGCCCGGATTTTAACCATCAATTTTAATCGAAAAATACAGGCATTCCATACACTTGTATTTAAAAGGACGCTAACTCTGAACGAAAGTAGGGGGCAGCGATCTTCTTTTTCTCTTTACAGCTGCTGTCAATCGCTCTTCGATTTTCCCCAGCCAGCAGATTTTAATTTATGCTACCCTCGAAGCGAGGCTTCAATCTACGCAAGGCATTGTTCTTTTCGATAGCCTCTTTCAGGGTCCCTCTGAATTTTCATTCTGATTTCAGTCCAGACGGAATTCCAACCACGGCAAGCCGTTTGGCTCATTTCCATATAGATTTTTCCTTCTCGCGTTCCAAAATATACAGTTTCTATGTGAAATGAATGGCCGGCTTTGTGGGGCTGCATTTTTCAGATGCTGGGCAACTTTGGCCAAAATAAGACTAAAAAACCTTTCGGACACATACATTTATTCACAGAGGACGATGACACAAAACACAGAAATACACATAAAACGTTCGGCTGCCGCCGAGATCACAAGTAGTTCTGATTACATATTTCAGCTCGCAGGCTTACGTCACAACATTGCTGCCTAGCGGCAGTTTCATTTCACAACACGCGCACATCCTAACAGTTAAAGAATAACGAAAGGTAATTCTGTCCATTTATCAAGTAAATAAACAAATATATGAAGTTTTCTAGTACTAACTTTTCAAAAACAAATCTTCTTCCCTTGATTAGAAAGATCCATTCTGTTTATAGCTTCAACAACTCTAAAACACCAGCACAACCCCCACTGTGAGTGACAAAATCAGCGTGTATCCAAACGACGCAAAGTTTTATATCTATTCTAACCCTCGTAATACATAATCGAAAATTCAATTTTATTCTTTGTTTACTAATGCAATCAAATGTGTTTTTCTAGATGGCAGTTAAATTTAAGGTAACCACTGGGGAAAGGCCTAATCTCGCCGTTGGTTTTAATCGATGAATAGTGTTTATGTACAGTTAGAAAAGGCCAGAAGAGTTAATAATTTGTTCCCAATGAGAGGAATAGCCTTTGAAAAGACAGAATGCTATGCAAAACTTTGAATTCTCATTCGTGGCTTTTATTTGACACTTAAATAAGCAAGTATGTCAAAACTTCTGTCGACTCTACTGATATGCGTGCATAATAAATTGCAAATGTCAAGTGTACCACTTTAAATACAAGACAAAGTTCTATATAAAATTCAGAGTTATGCCACTTTTCGCTAAAAAGCTTTTGATTCTCTAGACGTTTAAAAAGACGAGCTTAGCTATGTTCTTGGCTTGTTGATATTATTAAGACAGCGAATGATGTGCAGGGGGTTTCCGATGTTTTAGCATCTGCGATTCCGGGATCATGAGTTTATTAACAAGTAGTGCTTTTCGAAGGTAGGATCGGGACACCAGAGGGGTTATATGTGGGAATGGGTTCGGATTTTATTTTTTCTATTTGTTTATTTTTTTAGCGCTGGGAGATTATCATTACTTGAATATGAATCATGTATCGCTATGTATAATCCTATGCAGAAAAAAATTATTTATATACAGGGTTAGCCTAAATGATTCATCGGTTTCAAAGGACTGCTTCTTTACAAGTATACGACGTACAAAGACGGGTCATACATGAAAATATACATAGACTCACCAAGTTTTTGGTACATACTACAAATGACCAGGTGCAGCTTTTTCGTATTTGCGTCGGAATGCGCGCTGAACGCTCGTAACCGAAGAACACTTCGCATATTCCAACACACAAAAACTCTTCTCCTGCATTGACGCCATGTTGTACAGTGCCGCTGCAGGCCTGTCATCTAGCGAGCACGCGAGCCACGATGCGGCCTTTTAAACTTGGGGAGCCTATGTACCTTGCCATGTATCACCCGTCTTTGTAGGCCGTATACCTCTCAATACACAGTGCTTTGAAACCCGATGAATCATTTAGGCTAACCCTGTATAATAAGAGCATTATGGTTCTGTTGACATGTCTTTGTTGTGAGAATTAATGTTGTTACTCTAGTGAGTGGGAAAAATAAATTTTAATTTATATTCATCGATAACTTTTTGTTTATTTTTTTAAATCATTGCATGTTAACTTTATGAGCATGTATTGATAGTTTATTTTAACTGCGATTCTTTTCACATTTGCAAGTTTTATAGTACTTATTATTTAATTAAATTAATAGAGAAACTGATAATTAAGTTTTCAAAATGTTAAAATAAGGTATTGTCCTCGAAAACACATTAATGTACAAAATTTCAAAACTCTAGAACGTCAGGAAGTGTGTGAAAAATCGATTACAAAATTCAATCTTTATAAACATAAAACAATTCAGGTTTAACCTTCCGTCAAGCGCATATAATCTGTGAGATAAAGCACCCTTACTTTTTTGTACCTAAGTTGCGGATTTTGAGGAAAAAGGTGTGGGACCTCTAATAGCTTCCTGGTTATCTACCACTCACAATAGGGTATCTCGGCTTTCTTCTCTAGTGCTATTTTGATGTACGTGAGGGGCACGTTAATCTGGTAGATGAGTTGCGCCCGATTACGTTTGTATTTTTCATTTCCCAAATGTATCTCAATATTTCTTTTTACATACTTTCAAAAGCTCGCACACCTGTGTCCCAGCCCCTAATTCAATGATATTGATCGGTATTTCCAATATATTGTTTCAGAAATGTCGAATCATTTCAGGTTCTCCTCGACAACAGTAAGTCATCGCTCAGGAACCTTACGGGAAAACAAACGACAACTCCCTCCTAAATTCCACCTAAGTTATTTAAAAACGCAAATATAGCTTTGTATGACCGAACAGTTCAGATTAATGTGTTTTTGTTTAAGTCTAAGCAAATATTTAACTTTTAATCTCATAAATAAGTTGCGCCCGAGCATGTTAGCATTTGTATTTGTTGTTATGTTAACATTTGTATTTGTTGTTATGTTAACATTTGTATCTGTTGTTATGTTAACATTTGTATTTGTTATGTTAACATTTGTATGTGTTGTTATGTTAACATTTGTATTTGTTGTTATGTTAACATTTGTATTTGTTATGTTAACATTTGTATTTGTTGTTATGTTAACATTTGTATTTGTTGTTATGTTAACATTTGTATTTGTTGTTATGTTAACATTTGTATTTGTTGTTATGTTAACATTTGTATTTTGCCCAACCGAAGGTTAATAAAAGTATGGAAAAATCCGATCCACATCAAACAGAGGAGCAATCAATATTTCCTTCTCGTATCAGAAGAACAGACGAGGAAAGTGTAACAGAACCTCGATTATTGAGGTCCGTACCAACCAAGGTCTCTGTAAATCGAACCTTTGCTAGATAAATATATGAAATATTCGAAGATTTGTGCCTGTCTAAGACGGGCTTTTAGCTTGCCAACAATATCTCAGATCTCATTGTCACGGATTTATTCACGAAAGTTGTAGTAGACAATCTGACGCACATTCGCAGAGTGTTTAAAAAGCAAAACAAAAAGGCATGAAAAACAGAAATGATGAATCAATTGACACTAACTTTCGTTCTGCAAAATATAACAAAATTAACGACTGAAATCGGATTGAAACAAATAGTGATTCGCAATAGAATGCACCACAAATTCAAATCTTAAGAAAGAACCATTTTAACAAAAACCAAGTTATTCTAAAATCATAGCGTGAAAAAATAACTTTACTTTTAACAATTACTTTCGTTTTGTCTAATTAAAACAATGCAAAATCAAATTCAAATCTTAAGAAAGAACTATTTTTTTAAGAACGATAGTTACAAAATAAATACATGCACCACAAATTCAAATCTTATGAAAGAACTATTTTTAATAGCTTAAAAAACAGAACTCGTTTACCAACACTCACACAAATTAGAACCTTAATAGCAATTAGTAAAAAACTTCAAACGTAACAAATAGTGATTTTCAAGATACTTATCATACTATAATGAATCAACGTAAACGGATAACGGAATTTTTTTTACCGTTCGTGGGTGAAGCAGCATAAATGATAAAAAGAAGGGAAACTCAAATCACCAAAGATTGAAAACAACGTATGTTAATTTCTGAGTCTATTTGGCACGTAGCCAAACCACACCACGTGACCGCGTTACTTGAATCTCTGGCCTCTTATATATATTAATAGATATAAAGAGGGAGCTAGTTCCAAACTTTAATAAAAAAAATTATGAGTACCAAATAAAATATTTCGTTCTACGTGGCCGTTCAGTTTTATTCTTTAAAGAAATGATGTTAAATCAAATGAGTACTATATTAAAAATATATAACTGCAAATCTGATAGCTTATTTATAACTGCTATAGATGTACATGAATTTCAACTATTGTAAAACATTAATGAACTTATTAATACTAGATACATACTGGTTATGGAAAAAATTAATTCACCAAAAATGAGGTACGTTCTGACAACAGTACTCAAAATGTTTACAGTTGTTTCCCTTTCTGTGCTGTGCGTTTTCAGTTTTAAAGAAGCGGAACCACGAAAAGAGAAATTCATACAATTCTAATCAATCTTCAGCATTTTCTCCAAAACATTTAGGCCTGTAGGAGCTGATGGCCTGTACTGAGAGATATTGTCTTTTACGCAACATATGATAAACACGTATGGCATCACTCTCAATGTTAAAATTTTTTTAAGATATTCAAATAAAATTTCGTCTCATTGTTCTGTACATCTCTAGGTATGTTCTATACCACAAGTATAGCTTGTAAGTATCTAATTATTTATTTTTGAGTTTTTTTTATTTGAAAAAGTGATATTTTTTTAGTAAAATCATGTTATGTATAGAAATTTTGGTATATCTCAGTAACTTAAAGAGGTACTGCAAATATTTTGCTTCACAACACAGGTAAATGTGTAACAAATATATTATTGAAACAAAAAGTGAAAGACATTCATTAGAATTTGTTGCAGGAAGTTTGGCGTAACGTCAATGTTTACTTAATTTTGATCAAATGTGTCCACAATTTCAAAAATAAAAAAGGTGCATTTAAATTACATTCGAATTCACAGTTTTATACACAATTTTTAAAAAAAGTGCTCCGAAGGTAGGCACATACCTTAACTATTAGGTGATAGTATTTGTAAGAACGGCAGTGTAATGCCTCTTTATCAGCAGATCTGCTGATGTTTATTAGCCATACGCCCATGAAGCAAAATGTAACATCTGAGCAATACGTGAAAGAGTGTATGTAAACAGGGGGTCAGAGATATAAAAGGATAAGTACAGGAGTTTCTACGTTATAGAGACGGAAGTCGCTCATACCTCGATGGTAGCAATGAAAAGATATTAGTTGTTAGGGAGCAGAGATTAGTGCAGTTGAGGTTTTTGGAATCTGAGAGCCAGCTGTGGCGTTCGAGTGTGCCTGACGTGGGACACGATTTGCACCACGGGGGGCACGAACTGCTGTACGGGGAGGGGTGTAATGAAATTGGTCTCAAATTTTCACCAAATCTTTATCTATTAGTTGAATATTCATTGAGTGAACGAGGTATAAAAATTTCCCTCGATGAGGGACACAGCATCCCCGAGAGGGGCCCCTGACCCCCACTGGCGCCATGCCTCCTAAGGGCTGTAGAGAAAGCTTTCCTGTTAAAGAAGGAAATCAATAGGGAATCTTGCGTGTTCTTACATATCGTCGGTCCCACATCAAAATCCTAATTCGACAGAAAGGTACAACGACAGATACTTGTTTTGGGCTTGTCGCC
>BGPR01003301.1:28751-63725 GCA_013235015.1 Araneus ventricosus | reverse complement strand
ACGAATTTAGTATTTTTCGGACCAAAAAAGTATTATTTATACGAGTTCGATAAACATATTTATGGACTTAAAATAGTAAATTGGTGGATTAAACTACCAAACAAGAAAGAAGAAACTATTATTATTACTAAAGGAGGCAAATTATAATTTGCCTCCTCTGTTTTCACTGAAGAACGAAGAGATTAGACACTATAGCATCTGTTTGAAGAACTTTGATTATCACATTAAAAGAACGCTAGCATATTTGTGAGAGAAGTAAGGCACTCTACGTCTTCATTAATAGAAAAACCATCTTTAAAGACCAAAACTGAATTAGTTTGTCATAGACGATTTATATTTCAGTCAAAAGACAAAAATGTCTTAAAGTTATAAACTTAACAGGTGACAAAAGTTAGTCCTTGTTGCTTCCAGAATGACCCATTTACTCTTTTTCCGTATATTCAAACTCTTGATAATTTAAGTGCTGATTTCATTTAACTATTATATTTCAATGACAGAAAAAACTGCATCTGGATAGTTGCAAATAGCTCAAGTCAACTAATCAAACCCTAACTTTGAAAACCCTAAACCGTAACCCTTTAACCTAGAGTCCCTAACTTTGTCAAAATGAGATATTCATAGTTTTTCGTCGTTTCCTTTGATTTAGGTATTCGAAAAAGTTTCTATGAGAAATGAATTCTCATTTTAAAATTTTAATGACATATTTTGGAAATAATGCCACAAAGTGTTTTGGAACCTTTGTTTTGCTTACAAATTCTAATTTTGAATTAATGTGTTTGGTGCGATAACACCAACTATTTGGTAAAATTAAATTCATTGATAAATAAAAATAATTCTCATTTTATTTTATATCAAACTATGCCGCTTAGTTTACCTAAAAAAATATTAGCTTGTGAAAGAAGTATAAAAACAAAACTGTCAGTTGCTTTCATTATAATTCTAAACATCAGTAAAATGTGCTTGTTTATGAACAAAACAACTCTCAAAATTTTAAATAATTATTTAATGCCCAGGTTTTGTTTAACATCTCCCTCAAATGTCTTAAATATAAGAATAAATTTATATATTTCAAAGAAATAATATTTTTAGAAGCTATTGAAACTCTAAGTACACTTGTATAAGACTTAATCGAATAAAATAATGCAACTAACACATTTAAAACTTAATTATATGTCTCTTTTCTTTAATAAAAGAATTTAAACAGGTTTTCTTTCCAGAAAGCAGGCTTCGGAGAATCATTTTAGACGCATAATGGAATCATATAAATGCTTGACATAAATTAGTTATAACGATCATATTTCAGATCTGTTACTCAGTAATTATAAAGTTTAAAAAGTAAGAAAGAAAAATTTAAATTTTCAATTTTTTATGGATAAAATATTATATTATTTTATTCAACTATCGCTTGAAAAAACAAGTTTTCCTAAAATCACTCTTTAATTCAATTTATCGTTTTCGAAATTCAAATCTGTATTTGATTTTAAAAAGGCAGTTCTTCTTTAATTAAAACTCAACTATTTTTTTGCAACTGCAGAGATTCGAAACGCGAACAATAAAAAAACAAAGATGTTGCATTCCATTTCCTCTCTGAATTTGGTTAGTTAGTTGGAGCAACAAATAATTGAATCTCAGCGTTTTGCCCGGAATGATTTAAGGTTGCGTTTTGTCCAAGAAATGTAATGGAACAAAATTCAGTAATATTAATTATGAAGTTCTTTTAATAGCACCTGCTGTTTCAGTACATGTAAAACTCATTCCACATCTACAGAAAATATAAATTCTCTAGTAAAGTTCAAGTGATAAGGAAAAGGATAGAATGTTAATTAATTTGGTAGAAGTTTCCTGAAGCTTTACATTGCAAATTTTAATGGAGTTTCTTTTATAAATAAGGAGTAGAAATGCTGCCTTGGAAATTCCCCATATTGCAAGCGCTTTCTATCAACAAATGAAAACTAATGAATTTTTAGTATTTATAATATTAGTGTCGTTTTTGTCTAGTGTCGTTTATTAATATTTATGTTTAAAATAATTGAAAATTGACAGCTTGTCTTGTGTTTTGTCTGTTGATTTTTTAATTCGGCATTCAAATGCAAAAGAGAAGGTTGCTTTGATCATTTTCTGAATGCTTATTTGCAATTTATATAAAATCAAACAGTTCAACATTCACGTTTCGAAATTTCTTTTCAATTTTTTCAAAAAAACTCTAAAATTTAGCACATAATATTCTGGAAGTATAAATACTAAAATTTAATAAAACAACACGAAAATTTATTTGAAAATTAAATTCGTCGATGTATGTTAGTTGATAACCAGATTTTAAATATTCTTTTTTCAGAAATTGTAGTTCACGTTACTAATGAAGTTCCTTTCGTGATGTAAAACTTTATCTTTCATCATTCAACTCAAATTATGCTCTATAAAAGAAATTGCAGACAAATATTCTTTTTTCCTTAATTCTTATTTATTTATCCTTCATATGTTTATTCCTTCTAAATACTGACAACATGGTGTTGTAATAGGGAAGTTTTTCATACTCTCCTTCAGGAATGACGCTAGAATTTGCCCGACGGGGGGCCCGACAGGTGGGCACGACCTGCTCTATGGGGGGACGAATGTAATGAAATTAGTCTCAAATTTTAGCCAGATTATTATTTATAAATTACGGTTGAATACCCCGTACAAAAATTTTCCCCGACGGGGGACCCGTCTTCTTCCTATTTTCCTTCATAAAATAGGTAATGGGAATTTTTGGAAGTCTCATCAACAACATGCTTGACCTGGCAAAGTGCTCAGATATATATATATATAACCTGTATATATATATATATATATATATATATATATATATATATATATATATATATATATATATATATATATATATATTCTCTATATATATATATATATATATATATATATATATATATAATATATCACTTCTGGTTGGAGCATTTGGTCTCATGTTTATAGTAGATCTACTATCTTTCGTTCTGGTTAGGCATCTTTGCATATTTGTGTCTTTCCACAATATTAACTTTTATTGTTATGCTGTAGGTGTTACCATTTCGAGGTTTCGCGGCTCCCAAAGTTGAAATTTCCTAATTTGCCTATTCTAAAACCCGGCTCTGGACTCCAGCTCCTGGTGTACGCTAGTCGGCTATCTTGGAAGTAGGTAATTGGTGGAATATGTGCTTGGCTATTTGCGCATTTTGCAGAGCTCCTTTGAGCTTGGAACCGACTCCGTGATTTTCAGCAAGTAACTTTAGTGTACGAGCCTGGAAGTGGACGTAGGTGCTTTATGAGCGTGTTTCGTAATATAGGTAATAATAGAAATTTAAATTAAAAGAAAATAAATTAAAAGAAAACAATGATAAAATGAAAAGTAATGAAAACAATAGACGTTTTTGCGTGCAAACGCAGCAGCAAAAAGTAATTGCTTCAACAGAAATTTTTTAAAAAGTACAACAAGAACTATAGAAAAACCAAAAGTTTACCAATACTTAGAACAATTTGTTAAGAAATTATTCAAAATGAAAAGGAACTAAAATGACTCACTCATCAGAAACCACACGCCATTTTCAGTTCAAAAAGGAACAAGATTTTCTGTGGAAAGGAATGATAAAAAGTCAAAATTTATTCCTTCCTGTGGTCTGAATCTTGTCCGGCCACCAAATAAAGAACATAAATCCAAAATTTTTTCCAATCCATAATCAGAAGAAAGAGATAAAAATTTTACCTTCTTTCAGAAGCAAGCCAAGCAGAAAACTGACGCTATAGATACAAAACAATCAACGATCTAGAAGCTATCCAGTAACTCCATCTATGAATAAAAATTCGAACTATTTCTCAGGAGAACAAAAACTAATTTTTAAAAAGGTCAAGTTTTAAGGAAACAAAAAGGGAATTCGTTATCCTTTAAGTTATTATTTAAATTACCTAAGGCTTTGACTAAAGAAGAGTGGTTATTACAGATGTGTTTAATCCTATTAATTTGAGAATAAATAGAGTTCTTAATGATTTTAAAATGAAGATTTGTCTGATAGTTGCAAAGTGAAATAGCCTTAAAATTAAATTCCTCTCTCTTGTCAAATTTCCGACCAAAATATCTGAATAGTAATATAGGTAAGCTTTAGAGAAGAGTAAACTTTAGAATATTTTTAAGAACCTATTTAATTTATAGAACTTTTGCAATATTTGCTAATGAGGTGCCCTACCTGTTGTAATTGTATTATTTTTATTATAATTGTATTATTTTCAGTGTAATTGTATTATTTTTCATTGTTATTTTATAGATATTATTGTTCTGAGACAGTGCTCTTTTTAGACAGTTGCCTGTGAGAACACGGACGATGATGTTGTTGTTCGTAGAGTGGTTGTGAATAAATATAATTTATTTTTTATCACATGGAATCGGATTTGTGCTTCGAATTATGATATACACATGGTCATTTCGGATGACACACCAACGTTTCCCCATTGGTGACGGGAATTGAAAGCGAACCTTCGTAAAGCGTAAATAGTGCATGCATGGGGTGTGGTATTATCTTTACGCCCATTCATCATACGTTGCTTTAAAAAATATCATAAGATCATTAACGTTTGGACTCCATCGCGCACCCTAAAGCTAGCGCCCGAGGCATCTATACCCCCCTGCCCTCCCGGTCACTGTGCCACTGCATTATGTCCGATCAACTAAACGGGAAAATTCAGTACATGATTTGTGTAAAAACTGTTTATTTCTGTGAAAAGTAGAGTAGAATAGAAACTTTGAAACGCATACTCAATAGAAGCTTATTCACTTTTAATACTTTGTCTCTAATTTATCAGGAAAAATTGAGAGTAAAAACACTGATTTGAGTTGATTGAGTGATTGCTTGACGACAGAAAGAAAAATATCAGAAAACATTAAATAATTTCAATGTTTATTTTAGAAAAAAACATTCAGTAGTCAAACACAGCAATCTAATTTTCATCTATACCCCCTTACCGTCCCGGGCACTGTGCCACTGCATCATAAAATTTCTTGTGCTAATAGGGATGTCCTGTTAGTATTCGAAGGTTTAATTTACGTTATATTAAAAAAATACTATTTCCTTTTGTTGTAAAAGATGCAATCAAATAATTATTTACCTATACTTTCTCGTAAACAGAACAAAAAGAATAGAGTTATCGAACTTTTGCTTAAAATTATGCAGGATTTACTTCTATTCTCGAGAATACAGCTCATATTTCGAAATATTTGATTGCTCAAGAAACCTTAAAAGAAGTTAAAAGCAATGCCAAAGATGATGTCACAGGTCTTGACACATCTCATAAATAACAAAATTTTCTTCGTATGTCAGTGACCTCCATAACATTTACTCTTATCACTCTGCGGAGGACACCAAATTCCTCATTTTCGAACTGTTACTTGACAAATTTTTCGAGCATACTTAAATTGGATTCCTTTTTCTTAAGCGAAGAAATGAATGATCCAGAGCAATAAAAAGGATCTCGTGTGATTCCGTCTTTCCTGGATATTCACAGATTAAAAGAAAAGAAATAAATGATAGCTTCCACCCAGTCATTACGTTTATTTGTGCTAAATCTAATGTGTTAAAATATAGGATAGTTTGCTCTGGTATGAGCTGAAGGGTTGCTGCTAAGTTAAGAAGCGGGAGTGGTCTCCCCTAAACTTTCTCGTATACTTTCTAAGTGGAGATTCGTAGTGGAGATACTTTCTCTTTGTATATTTCGTATACGAGAAAGTAAAACAAATAAACAAACAAACCTGAAATCAAATATCTGTTGCCACGTTTCAAAAAAATATTACTTTGAAGCAGGCGCGATAAAATAGGCAATGCAATGAATACTAAAGCGAAAATTCTGCTTTGGAATTGAATTCCCAAGAAAACAATTTATACTACCACAACCGTAACAATTGCAAAATCGGTTGAATAAACGATTTGCTGAAATAATGAGATCGGTTTGATTTACAACAATAAAAAAATTGTTAATAATTGATGCTTGAAAACATTATTTATTGTTGTAAATAAAATTTACAACAATAACAGATTGCTACCAATACGCATGCGCATGAGAATCGGATTAAAAGAAATTGAATATGCAATTTGAAGGCCTCTTTTTGACGGATTTGGCCCAAACTTTTATACGGACCTACATTCATAACGATAAAATCGTGTACCAAATTTTATCCATTTAGCTATTCAAGTTTTTGAGTTATAGCGTTCACATGACCGCGGACATACAAATAGACAGACTTCCCGCTGACGGATTTTGTCCAAAATTTGATAGAAACCTACAAATTATGTTTAAAGACCACATACCAAATTTCATCCCCATAGCTCAAATAGTTTTCGCGTTATCGTGTTCACAGACAGACACACACACACAGACACACACACAGACACACACACAGACACACACACAGACGCACACACAGACACAGACACACACACAGACAGACATACAGACATAATTCCAAAATTGTGTTTTTCGGACTCAGGGAGGTCTAAAACGTGGAGATCCGTCAAAATCTCGAGTTCGAATTTTTTGACGATTACAATACTTTCTCTTTGTATACTTCGTATACGAGAAAGTAAAAATTAAATGCTGTTAAGTTAAACATTATTTTAATTCTTTCAAGCAGAATAATAAGCATAATTGTTGGACAAAGAGGCGTTCAGATATGATATTATCCGTAGCTCTCGTAAGAGAAGATTATAGAAGGGTAGAAGAAGATGATAGAGAATTAATACAAATAAAAAAATGTATATATTTTGTAGCTTATTTTATTAAAAACAATGCAGTGACATTTTTAAGAAATACACTTTAAATTTTAAAAAATACCGGTTATCTGTTCTCCTAATCTCTCTCGTTAGAATCATGAGCTAAGTTCTTCATGTCAAAATGTTTGGAAAATCCGTTAAGAAACCACTCGAGGAACTGTCATCTTTCTTGCGTTATTTCTTCCGAGCGTTTTTCCTTCGTCTCCTGACAGAATCGCATTGGATGGAATATGGATGACAACTAATTTCAGATCGGTTATGCAGTAGTCGTTTAGAACAGAGTTTGTTTGGAAAATACATAAAAGAAAAAGTATGCATGAGGAAAAAATTGTTATGAGAAATGAGTTATTTTTTGTGACAGAAAACTTGTGGCGATGCTGTTCTTTCTGCTTTAAAAAGATGGACTTCAGTGGATTTCAGGACGTGTATGGGGAGGGGAGAGAAAACCTTCATTTTCATTTATTAAGGAAACTGTTACTTTTTGTAGTCTTAAGAAAACTAATTCAGTGAAACCTCTCTACGGCGGATATTGTACGGCAACTTAATTGATATAATTGGAAAAGCAATTTTTTCACTTTCTGATGGCTTATTTCGTAGCCTTACACTTTGTAATCTATCTACAATAATATAAAAAAATGTTGAAATAAGATTTCAACATTTTTCGTCCAGCAGCATGCTAATTGGCTTGAAACACGCAGATAAAAATAATTAAAATATAGCAACGATACTCTTTCAATTAACTGGATTCTTTCATTATATACTTACTATCTTGAGTACTTCCTTTACAGATGTCACAGAAAAACTGATCAAATAAAAGAAGAAAGTAAAATCCAGTTAGATATTTTCTTAGCTTTCAAAAATAGAAGATAAACAAGCAATTAAATATTCGTTTAAACAATGAAAACTGTATGAAATGCATTTCAACGATGAAAAATATTGTTGCAAATTTTGCTAAAAAATTTTTCAAAATTTATTTGAATTAGAGAAAGAATCTTACCGGAATATTATTGATATCATTGGAAAGATAATTTTTTAAATTTTCAGATGCTGTAAAAATCATTCCTGTGCTGCAATCTTTTTGGAAGTTATTAAAGAAAGACTCCAAAATTTCGCCTAATTTTTAATTAATTAAAATTTAGAAAAAACTATTGCCCGTTGTGCACTTTCCCACCTTCTAAATAATTTTCGTGCCAGAAATTTGCAGCTCTAGCTCCAGCTGTCTGTCCTGCAGAGCACCAACACACAAACACATTCTCCTTTATTATTAGAAGAGATTAGTAGAGATTTCAAATTGGCTAGAATGATTTTTGTAGGCGAAATTAAATTGAAAGTTTATGTTCTTCATCAGACCGCTCCCGTATTTCTGAAATACTCAACAGATATTCGACATCCAGAAATCCGCTTTTCTGGGAGACTCCGGTTGCATAACAATAACCATTATTGTCCAGTTTCAATAGTGTGAAATTCACATTATAAAAACGTGTTAATTCCACACAAAATAAAAGTTAAAAGCTGCAAGCGTCCCCTAAATTGTTGTAAAATTTATTGTTGCAAGTTGTATAAATACAGATATGATGCAGATACTGTTACAGATACAGGCTAGATATTGAGATAAATATCTAAATATCTTCCGCTGTATTTATAATTTTGGACATTCCCTTCCTAAAAAGTATTTATATATATTAAAAAAACATAGAAAACATTATTTTTCCTCATATTTAAATCATTTATATATATATATATATATATATATATATATATTGGTTTGTACAGCAAAATTAATTTAACCTGGCTAAAGCTTGTCCACAGCCAAGCTGCTATTTTAATTGTTGAAAACTCCATTTACTTGGATTGCCTATTTCATTATTTTTAATAACAACAGTGTTTTTTCACTTTTTGAAATATAATGTTTAAACTTGATTTTTGTTTATGGTATTTTTAGTAATTTCAATTTATTAGATTTTATTTAAAATTGATGTATTGTTCAAATAATGACTTTTTGATATAAAATTTAATTCTTGTTTACTTTATTTCTGTATGATTATATACTAGTTATATTTGGATTTATATTATATATACATATATTGGTTGGAACATTTGGTCCCATGTTCATAGTAGATCTTTTTCAAAGTAGATCTACTATCTTTCGTTCTGGTTAGGCATCTTTGCATATTTGTGTTTTTCCACAATATTAACTTTTATTGTTATGCTGTAGATGTTTCCATTTCGAGGTTTCGCGGCTCCCAAAGTTGAAATTTCCTAATTTGCCTATTCGAAAACCCGGCTCTGGGCTTCAGCTTCTGATGTACGCTAGTCGGCTATCTTGGAAGTAGGTAATTGGAGAAAGATGTGCTTGACTATTGGCGCATTTTGCGGAGCTCCTCTGGGCTTGCAACCGAGTCCATGATCTCCAGCGAGTGACTTTAGTGTTCGAGCCTCGAAGTGAACGTAGGTGCTTTATGAGAGTGTTTCGTAATATAGGTAAGATTTAGAGAAAAGTAAGCTTTAGAATATTTTTAAGAACATATTTAATTTATAGAATTTTTGCAATAATTGCTGACATGGCATTTTTTATGAATGTAACATGATTATTATCAATTACTCTGAAAACCTATTTATAAATTTACAATATTTCATTAATTGTAATGCAAAAAATGTGTATGCGTATTGCATACATAGGTAAAATACGTCGAACACTCATGCACAGAAAAAAGCTATATGGTAATCAATAGCTTTTGGAGAAAAAATAGGTGGTGCCATATAGGTGCCTAAAGCTGAAACGTGCAACTAGGACAGCTACAACTAGGACATGTTGCATTGTGTTTTAAGGTTTTTTTATCCCAGTAGTAATTTTAAAATGTGAGTGGGAGTGTTCCTATTGGCACAAACTGCTCAACAATATTGATACGATATCTTTACGATGCTGTGCGACATTCAGAATATAATAGCAACATCGTGGAGATATAGTAAAATACACTGGCATACAAAAGTTAAGGAACATTTCGTAAAATGCGAGAAATTTGCAATTAATACGAAAATTATGTTTCAAAATCAGTTCTGGAGAATCGTGAGTCATTCAGCGGAGTATCATATACATATTACAGTGAAGATTCGATCACGAGGGCAATTAGGGGGGCCACCAGAAAGGGATGAAGGCGGAAATGGAGTTTCACCCATCCTGTTTCACAGAATGCATTTTCGTAAGCATAGCACAAATATTCGGGAAGATATATAAATGTTTCTTTAAAAAATCCCAAATTTTTCCGTAAGTGATTTGCTTATAACATGCAGAGTTTTCATTCAAATTATTCGAAATTTGCAGAACACTTGACAATATGTTACAGAAGTATTGTATTAAACATTGAAGTAAATATGTTGAATATTATAGGAAATATCAGTGTTTGTACTAAATAATTTTTTGCTGCGCATGTGCGAGACGCAGCGGCATTTTTCTTTCATAACTTCAAAGTCAGATATACAGAGCAACTTCAAAAAAACTTCCAGTTGAATCCCATTAAAATTTAGAAAGCTGTCGGCATTTCAATGAGGTGAATTTCAATTTCTCTTTAAGAGAAGCTAAATGATGAGGGTTCTTGCACAAACTGATATTTTTAAACTTGAATCTTCGAATGGTATTCGAGAAAATGCAATTTAAATAATGTATTTAATTTATAAGTGTTCATTGTATTCAGGATATTCAATCGTACTAAAATTCAATGTTACTGTTAAAAAGCAATCGTCAGTTATAAAAATTGATGGAAATTGGCATAGCGGAATGACAATGCTGGAATTCAAACGAGCTCAAAATCCAACACTTCATGCCAAACACTCCAATTCCAATTTAGGGCCTCGATTAAAGGGTAGAGGCAAATCAAAGGATCTGCCTTCATTAAGACGAGTTCAATGCACACACTATTAGTCGCATTCAAAACATCGAATCGGTAAGAGACAGTGGCGGCTCGTCCATTAGGGCTGCAGAGCTGCAGTCCCCTGAAATTATTTTAAGGCTTGTATTTTCTTTTTTATTCTAATTGACTTACTTTTCCACTTTAAGAGTTCAATGATAATCGAAAATGGCAAAAAAGTAATAAAAAACGTAAAAGGAAGACGGAAAAAATCAGAAATTAAGAGAGAGACAGATCAGAGCTGCAGAGAATTTTGTCCCTCCTAGAATCGAAATTTCCCACATTGAGCAACGCGGAGCTCTCAATCGGAAGAAAAAAGCAACCCTTTCTCCCATTGAAATTAAAACCCCGTGAGTAGCTCAGGCTTGGCGCGACTTCCTCATTTGGCCTTTTTTCGCTTTTTCTCGTAGTCCAGTCGTTAAGTAGTTTTTTTTAAATCAAATTCTGGAGGAGTTGTAACTTTTTGCTCCTTTATCTTTTTTGGGGTGCTGATTACGAATCTCAGGTTTGCCACCAAAAATTTTTGTTCGAATTTTAATTATAGCCAAAAACATGAAAACACATTTTCCCAGTTTTTTGCCTATAACTCAAAAAGTATCAAATTTTAGTACATCATCATTATATACCAAAATAATCGGCACAAAATTTCCTACAACTTAGGTCAATACAACTTCTGCAGCACTGCTTGTTTCTGAGCTGACGAGCCGCCACAGCACTGGAAAATTTAGACATCATCATGAATCTCTTATGTCATTTTAAAATTGTTGGTTTTGAAGGGAGATTGTGATTGTACATTGAAATTTATTTTTCAGCTGCGTCAAAGATTTAAATTCGATAAAACACGCAATGACTTGCACCATTTCCTGCGATAAACCTGTATAAAGAGGAAGACGTACTGTCCTTCTCCTTTTTCATATGATTTGATATTCATTGAGTCATTAAAAATATATATATATACTTGATTTATCAAATAAGTTATCGGAAGTGTATATCTTTTTTATTTTATTTTTAAAGATTTTTAAATGTATAAACCAAAGTTGCCATATTGGCCTTTTTAAGACCAAATTATGGAAATTTGGCCTTCTTTTAAAGCCCTTGGCCTAAGGAATTTTCATTTGGCCTTAAATTCATTTTTGGCCTTCTGGGGCATTATTTTTGTTAATGACTTTTAGAACAATTTTTAATTACTTATTCTATTTTTTTCAATAAATTTTTGATATTACACATTTCAAATGATATATAATGAACTGCCAAACTCCTGAATAGAACAAGGATGTTTTAAAAGCATTTCACTGAAATTTTAGTTTGATAATAGAACATTGAACAATCAAGTGGATTCAATTCATTGAACATCATTGATTCATTGAACAATCAAGTGGAACAATCATTGCCTATCAAGTGGGATTCGTTTTCATGAAGGATAGCTGTTTTTTTAATAGCAAATGACGTTTACAATCAATTTGTCAAATTTGGCCTTTTTTGGCCTTATTTTAAAGAAGGCTTGGCCTTATTTTAAAGAAGGCTTGGCCTTATTTTTAAGAAGGCTTGGCCTTATTTTGCCATTTTGATCTAACAACCCTGGTATAAACATAACTTTTGGTCCTATGTTTTAGTTTGGTTTCTATGTGTGTAAGAAAGAATTAAAGATACTTTTAGTTCTCTAAAATAAGAAGGCCCGATGACAAACATTTTATCCACGCATGGTTCCATACTTTTTGTTTATGCATCTCTCCTTCCATCGTTGAAGAAAGCAGGTTTAAATCAATTTTATGAAAATTAACTCGGTTTTCAAACGACTTTTATTTGCTAATGTCTTTTTTCTTTAATCGAATTAGTATTACATTTGCACTTAAACATCTCATGTGCTTAAATCTTCATGTGAATTTCTTTTAAATGATATTTTTAAAATGGATCATGTTATAATAATAAAATTTTTGTACTTATAACATGATCCATATTATATATTTTTGTACTTATAAAATTTTTGTACTTATAAATGTTTTGTATTTTGTAATAACTTCAGAAGAGTAATTGGCGTTTATTAAAACTCATAAAATGAAACGTAGGTAACTAATTTCGTGTATTTTTTCCCTGAAAAAATAATACCTCAATACAAATAGTATCTAATTTGCAAATTATTTATTATGAGATTTATGGTGTGCCAATTACTGATATCATAAAATTGGTTTTAAATTTCATATCATAGTGTTTAATAGTTTCTATCTGCTGAAATATTAAATTGTTACGGCGAAAAACGTAAAGTTCGTGTTTAAAAAATGCAAGTAATAAAAATATTTAAAATATTTTTATTCGTCTTGAAACTCGTGTTTTCAGGTGTCTGAAAGCCAGCAATGTTCGTAGAAACTTTTATTCTATTAACAATTGGATTTAAAAAAATGTTTTTTAAAAAAATGTTGTTTTAAAAAAATTAAGTAATGGATTCTTAAAAAATGTATTTTAAAAAAGTTAAGTAAAAGATTTTTTTAAAAAAGTTAAGTAATGTATTTTTAAAAAATGGTTTTTAAAAAAAGTTAAGTAACGGGTTTTTTAAAAAATAGTTTCTATAAAAAGTTAAGTAATGGATTTTTTTTAAAAAAATTTCTATAGCCCTTAATACATTCAATAATATCAACGACCTAAGTATATGTTAAAGTCATAGAGAATTTAAATCATAATTGGATACTCTAGAATTTAATATCTAAAAACAATTAATTTTCATGCAGTAACATTAGGATAATTGCAATAGCCATAGGAGTAGTTTGTGTTTACACGAAGATAAACAACAAAAAGAGTCAAAACAGTTATTTTTCGAGTGAAAACGAGTTACTTTTTTCGTTACTTTTCATTCTGTATAAACGAAGCAACGATTGTGGAAACATAGCTCTTGTATGTAACAGATTTGCTTTTTTAAAAAAAGCATTACAAGTACTCAATGGTAGAAACAGATAAAAACATACAAAAGAACATTTTTTTTATTCACAGAAACGTTCAAATACGCCGAAAAAGCACTTCGTTCCGACCGTGCGGTACCTTCTTTAAAAATAAAAAGAAGATATGGATACGTGAACTTCGCTCGAGCCTTTTTGTTATTTTATGAGCCAACTTTACAGGAAACTGTATTTAAAATGAAAACTCCTTTTCATAAAATTTATTCTGAGTTCATTTTTAGAATAGTTTTTTTCTGGAATGTTTCGTCTCTGGGTAAAGAATATAAATATTCAGGTACAAAAAATATTCGAATTAAGGTAGTTACAGATGCTTTTGAGTATATCATTTCACGCAGCATTTTATTCGAGGCATGTATACATAAATACATATTTTATGCAATAGTTCATGAAGGAGACGCCTGTTTTCAAGCATGGAATATATGCAAGGTTAATTCGGAAAGTCAGCCGCACTTGCGCATGTGCGAGAAATGGGCGGGGATAGCAACGTCACTCTCGTGTCATTGAGAACATATTTTATTAGACACTGATGAGTGAGATTAGAAGGTTGTGTTGCGGTTAATTTATCCGCTAAATCAATTGAAAAGGAAAGCCAAAATTGAAAATATATCCATATGTGAAGTTAGTGTAGTAATTCGACTTTTGACTGAGAAAAATGTTTCGACAGCTGGAATTCATAGCAAACAGTGTAATGTTTGTTATATCACACGAACACTTCAAAAAAAGTCAGACCATTCTGATTTCTGAAAGGTTCTTAGCTTAATTCAATGCTCGCCGGTACTCCGTTAGACGCACTGAAGAAATTTTGCAACATGTTTTTGATAATCCTCTCGACATCCCAGATTTGACACCGAGTGACTATCACCTCTTCAGACGTATAAAAAAATGGCTTACGTGGCACTGTTTCGTAGACAATTCGGCCCACTATGCCGTTTCAGGGTGGCATCATTTCTTGGCGACAAATTATTTTGAAGAAGGAATTGAAAACTCTCAAAACTATATATGACAAATGCCATAGTCAGAATGACGATTATGTCGAAAAGTTATGCGCTATTGTATTTTGTATAAAAGTTCTGTATCTACGAGTGTGTGTCATCCATCAACAAGCGGATATTATTTTCCAAATTGCCTTCGTATCCACTACCTCTTCTTTTCATGATGCATCTAATCACTTTGACACATGCAATTTACCCTAAACCTCAAAATACTATGCTCGAAATTCTGGCAGATAATTAAAAAATCGATTAGAAATCAAAAAATATTTCAAATTATTGGATAATTTTAACTGTTTTTGTACTAGCCTGATCGCGGTCCGATGATTTTCGAGTTATAAAAATTGGTGAAATTGAAATTGTTCCATTTTTTGTCGTGTGTTAAAAAAATAAAAGCAAATTTTCAGCAATTAGAAAATGTGAACTAGTATTTAGCAACGGATTCGGAAACCCTCCGCGCTTTTGCGATGCGCCGATCGGAGTTATTTTCATCAAAATAGGGGGAAATTGAAGAATGGAAGGGTGATGCTTACATCTTACTGCGCGTGATCTAACAAAGAACTCCGGAAATGCGCTCGTATGACTCATTGCCTGACACCCCTTTCTTGTATAAAATCGTCCAAAAGTGGTAGTCTCGGAATCCGTTGCTGAACAGTATCTTGAATTTTTATATTTGCACCTATCTGATCTTATCAACTGATATTCATGTTTTGTGCTAATAGAAGTTGCTCCAATTTTAACAAAATTTTTAAATAAAAATAGAGCTATTCGAAGGACGTGTAAATTGCTAGTAAGTATACATATACTCGTTTTCGGTTCTCTAATGAAATGAAGAATATAAATATTTGTTTTCTGATAATTTTTAGTAGTGTCTAAAACAATTCAACAAAATAATTATTTTAAAACTTTGTTTCATCTTGTTTCCTTATCGATGCTGTAAAGACTTTCTCGTTTAAAAGATTTTATAATCTCGTAAATTGAACTAAAAGACTAAGTTAAATAAAATCAAACTAGAAACGCTAAGCACAAAGCTATTTTAATCTAACCATTTCAGAGGAATAAATTTTAATGCGTTAGCGGAGAATTTGAATGCTTTCTTTCAATTCTAATCAAAAAGTTATATTGCAGTTCATTAAAATCTGTAATAATCAACAAGCAGTAAATTGTAAAATTCTGCATGATTTGAAAAAAAATTAGTTTGAAACAAGACACATTGGATTAATTTTAAGTACTCTAGAATTGAAGTTAATGAAAACGACAGCAAAATTTTATGACTCATGGAATTACTTAACAGAATATAGACTTACAATATATTACTTTCTGAGTTACTCAAAAAATTAATTAAATGTCATTCATTACAGTATTCAAATTACTAGAAGATTTGTTGCTTTTTTCAGCGACAATTTATGCTACAATGTTTTAGTTCTTTGGAAGTAGTAGTAAGTTTCCTGTCGTATGGATTTAATTCCTCCATGTTGATCTATATAAATGCATTAAACTTTTACTGAAGATTTGTTTATCCTTTAGATTTTTTTGCAAGAATAATGCACTCATTTTTAAATGATACAAAATGAAGAAAATTGTGCATTTACAGATTTATGTACGGCAATATTTTTTTACTTTTTTTACTAATGTATATAATTTGTCAGACAAGAAATCTGAAATGTTTCGATTCATTCTTTAAATCTTTTATAAGACTAATTAATTCACTAGCTCCTCAAAAAGTAGAATTTTGTAACAAAAAGAGATGGAATGTTGGCAAATGCATTCGATATGAATCAGAATCGCACAAATTTTTCATTATATGAAGGTTACCCTGGTAACATCTTGTGAAAACCTTCTACAGTGAGATTTTTTTATATATAAAGAGAGCTCTCCATTGCGAAATTCGGATTTCTTTTTTATTTTATTGAATATATAGGAGATTTTTATTGTATTTTTTTTCTTGCTCATATGTTCTCCAATTTGTTCTGAAAAAAGCTTTGAATTTTTGTCCTAAGCAACCAATATGGATAAAGGAAGTGGAAAAAGTCGTTGACATAACTAAAAGAATAAAAGTTCGTTTTCGATACCGGGAAAAACACTATGCCATTTTCTTTCAATAGGCAAAAGCACTGAGATGGAAAACTTTAAGGATGTGTTTCAGTCTTTTCCTGTGGAAAAGAAAGGAATAATTTTATTTGAAAGTTTTGTAATAGTCTCCAAATATATAGATTTTTTTCAAACTGGAATGAAATGATAAAGCATTTCGTGAAGTGAATATTACAACTAGAAAACTAATAATAATCTATTTTGTGAACTTGCCTTTTAAATGTTTCTAGAGAAGCGAACTTTCATTTGACGATGAACTGCTCCATTTTTGAGAATTATAAGTGTCGTCTAGGAATCGACTACAGCAATTAGCCAGTTGTAGCGTGAGCTTAGCTTAACGGCCCTTTTCTTCTGTACTTACCCATATTTCGCCTATTTCTTTGCCTGGTTGTGGTATTCACTCCACAATATTAATTCTACTCGAAAAATAACAATGAGACTCAATAATATCTTTACTTACGTTTTCAATTTTATGAAAGTAAAATTGAAAACATTTTACTTTCCCCAGTACAACAGTTTACAACCCAGTAAAATACATGAAAACGATGCATATATATCCAATAAAAATTATGCATTCTCTATCAAGTATAGCTCTCAAGATCCATTTTAATTCTTTTCTCTTCAGATTTCAAAAGAAAAAATATTTATTCACAGATTATATTATGCAGCAGATCATGAAAGGGATTATAGATTATTAATAATTCGATAATTATGATGATATAAATGCATATTGCATACCAACTAATATTAATTAATTGAAATAATACAGGGAAACTTTATTTAATCATTTTTTGGAATATCAATGCTATTATCAGATTAAGGATAACTCTTATTAGTATTTATAACTCTGTCGAACTTTCAGTAGTCAGAACAATCGACTCTTTTCAGTTCATATCGTCATTTAATTGAGGATAGCTGTTTCGTGAACCTATAACACAAATCTACTGCATATTATTTTTCATCTTCATATACAGTCCCGATCACTTGAATAGCCTCACTTAAAAAAACACCGTCATATTCAATGAAAAAAGGTAAATATTTATTATCATTACAAAAATAAGTTAATTAGACCGTGTTTCATCTATAATAACAAATTCATGAATAGAAAAAAGTTTCTTATACTTTAATTTTAGAAAATACTAATTTCTTAGTAAAATGGCCCTCACTTGAATAATCTCAGTGTTATTTTTTTAAATTAAGGCTGAAAAAATAATATTTTAGTAATTTGCATGTCTACTTTGTACTTTGATCTGTTCGAAAATATTATTTGTAAAAAAATTATATAAAGCCTTTATTTTCTGAGAGGTGATGGCTTGTATGGCTTAAAATAAATCATTGCTGTTGTAATATTGCTTACCGTCACGGTGAACGTCATGAGACAAGATGCTCCACACATTGTCTATTATATTTAAGTCTGGGAGATCGGGGTCAATTAAAAACTTGAATATTTTGAGGCGCAAACCATTGTTTAAAGATATTTGAAGTACGTATTGCCGCATTATCCTCTAGAAAAATAAAATATTTTGGATGGTATCCAGCTGGCAGCTTTGGGTACATGTTTTTTAACTGATAAATAAGTTTGCAATGTCTGTCTACCTTTTAAAACGATAATATCGAAGGCAGCATTGGGAGTAATTGCCCTCCATAGGATGACAGAACCAAGGCACGATTGGAACCTTATTGAATGCATTCTTTCTTCTGAAATCATGGTAATAATAGAAGAACTAGTCTTGTCCATTCATATTCAACTTTTTTTTCACCGGTGAAAATTATGTTTCACCACTGAGAAGTCTAATGTGTAGGCTCTTTTTGCAAAGAGAAAAAGTTGTATCTTATGATGGGGCGTGAACTGCGGTTTGCGTCTTAGTTTCAATCATTTATTCGTTTTAACTTTTTAACTAACATTCTGATATGTGAAATTGAAACTTTACTCCCATTTTCTTTAGCAACTATTATGGCTGGTAAACACGCATTAGATAAATAAATGCCGAAGACTCAAATGGCGTTTTTTGGGGGGGGAGGGTTTTTTTGTCTAAAGCAGGCCTTCCTTTGTTTCTTTCATCGTATTGGTGCACATCTTATAACAGGTTATTGATAACTTCAGGACAAATATCTTTTTTTGCAATTTTCCGGTACGAGAAACTTTCAGGTTTCAAAATTTTAATCTTCTCAAATTTCTGTTTTGTTAAGGTAAAATACTCGGCCCATTTTAAAAAAGAGTTAACCATATTTAAGTTTAGTTTACTCGGCAATAACCACAAGCAATTAGAAAGTTTCTACTTTAGAGTTCTAGATTTGCGAAATCCAAACTTGTGAGACTGTCCAATGACGCGGTAGTTACTGCGATTTTTCACGAAACTGGAAAATCTGCATAAGATATGAGACTTATATTCATTTTTAAAATTAAATTACTTATCAAAGCATCATTACTATTGCTAAAATTTGTTTTTCGGAAAGATAGTTGTAATGAAGCATATTTTACGCTTTATTACTGGTGAGGATATTCAAGTGGACGGCACTATATATATAAAGTTTATCTTGTTATGTTAATTTTGGGGATATTTATTAATTTTTTATGCACGCATATGACGGAAAAATTCTGGTTAAATTAAATGGCTGTTAAAACAGACTTTTTCGGCTAATAACGTCTGGTAATAACGTCGTCTAATAACTGGTGAGGATATGCAAGTGGCCGGCACTATATATATATAAGGTTTTTCTTGCTATATTAGTTTTGGGGTATATTTATGAATTTTTCCTGCACACATAAGACGGTAAACATTCTGATTAAATTAAATGGTTGGTAAAACAGAATTTTTCGCCTAATAACCTCATCTAGTTGGGAATAAATGTTTCATGAAACCGTAACACAAAGCTATTGCACATTTTCATTACTTCTATGAAGAGTTTTTTTTATTAGATTGGTTTTGAGGGGCCATTTATGAATTTTTCTACACTCTTAAGACGCCACATCTTGATTAAGATAAATGCTTAGCAAAATTTTATTTCGACAAACTGACCACTTCGACATAACCAACACATTTCATCACTTCCCTTGCTAACCATAAAACCTCCAATCACACCATCCAGCTGATAACCGCTTTTGACTGTAAGTCATTAAAACCGAGAGCGAGTCAAACGGCGAGAAATTCCCTCGGGTCAGTCGGTGATTGCGTCGAGGGATTGGATTCGACGGCACATCTCTAATTGTTACCAGGAGATGCGAATTTATGCTTCGAATCGACTGGGACGCGCCTTCGAATGTAAAGAATGGAGGGGGCTTCAAATAGTCGCGTTGTTTGTTGTGAGTATGGATGGGTGTCGAATGTTGAGTTCAGAATACAAAAGGGGATACCTTAGATATATTTGGACTAGCTCTAAAATAAGGAAATAAATCCCATAGATGTCGTAATGGCTTCTTTGAACTTTAATCATTTTTCTTACTCAATGAATGTATTTGACTTACCAGAAAGAAAAAAAATTAAAACGATTCCGAGCTGCAGTCCGAAACATTGTAGCGTGATAATGTTTTACGCTTGATTCGTCTGTCTTAATATTAATTTTACAAATTTACTCAATTTTATAGCAGCAATAACATTCGCACAAAACAAATTTATTAAATATCTCCACAACGATCCTGAGTATAAACGAAGTAATGAAAACGGTGAAAAGTAATGTTTAAAATTTACTTCATATATTTCTAAAAGTTTATTGAAATTAGAGAGAAAACTTGTACAAAAATAAAATTGGTACCATTGAAAATTTAATGCTTTTAATTTGCGTTAAAACGGTTTTTGTGCAATAATGTGCTCCGGAGTTATTGAGGAAAAAATTTAAATCGTAATTAATTTTTTTAATTAAAAGTGTAATTAAAATTTCGAAATGCTTTTCTTCATGAGCACTGCCTGCCAAGAAGTAAAATGCTTGCCAAATGTGGTAGTTCTAGGTCTAACAGTCTTCCCTGTAGAGCGTTTAAAACAATTTATGCATTATGCATGTCGCATCAACGAGTTACAGATGGTATCCAGCCAATTAACATTATCTTGTTAGAAAACAATGCTTTTTTGTCGAAATTTTAGTGTAAAATGCTTTTATGCGTGTTACTTATCAGGAACATAAGTAACATTTTCGTGCTTTCAGAATTCCGAAGCATACCATTTTTCAGCGTTCAACACCGTTTGATTTTTTTTTATGTTCGATTTCTCTATTTTCATTTTTTAAGAACAATAAATTTAACCATGAAATCTATAATTGCATTCTTCATTTCATTTGAAGGTTAAATTCTGAATTTTTAAAAATAAACACTGACTCTATACGTATTATCAGTTTTCCTTATGCAGTCATGTATTTTACTGTAAAGCAAATAACGCAGGGTTAACCTAAAAGATTCATCGGGTTTCAAAGGACGGTTTATTTACAAGTATACGACGTACACACAAAGACGGGTGATACATGAAAAGATACATACACTCACCAAGACTACAAATGTTCAATGTGTGCTCCCTTGGTCACCAGACGCACATCCCAACGGTAATCCAGCTCCGACCAGACGTTCAATAGCATGTTTCCGTCAATGTCCGTCACAGCAGCAGTGATGCGTTCCTGCAGTGCTTGCAGCGTTATTGGCATTGTGGGTACATAAACTTTGTCATTCACATAACCCCACAGGAAGAAATCACATGGCGTGAGATCTGGCGACCTGGGGGGCCATGACAACAGAGGAGCATCATCCAGACCAGCGCGCCCTATCCAGCGATGTGGCAGTTCTCTGTTGAGAAAGTCGCGGAAAATTGTGCTTCACTGAGGTGGACCCCCGTCCCACGAAGCGGGCTTTTATTCTTGGGGAGTGTATGTATCTTGTCATGTATCACCCGTCTTTGTAGGTCGTATACCTTTCATACACAGTGTTTTGAAACCCGATGAATCATTTAGGCTAAACCTGTACAAGGACTATAATTGAATTGCATTTTGTTATGCGCTAAAAGCATTTGTTCTTCACTTGGACATTGCTGTTATTCGTCGCGTTTTAAATAATCACAACAGCAGAATAAATCCTTATCAAAGCAATATAATTAAAATTAAATTTAAGAGTTTGATACTATCTTTCAAAGCTTTTTGGACTAATTAATTCTTAATTAATGCGTTTCGAGCGTCATGTGTCTAAAATAATCAATTTGATGATGCATACAAAATACGTCTAAATTGTAATTAATTGAATGTATTGAAACAATAATGAACCATTGAACATTTGGAATTGAACTGAATATTTAATTTATGTGTCTGAATGTATCTGCTCAGTATTTTTATATACCAGTTAGCTCTATATTTTAATTTGCTCTAATATCATATTTTCTTAATCAAAATTCGCCGTGACTAAACTTCGAATATTGTCATGTATTTTGTCAGATGAATGTCTTAATGCAGAACATTTATACGTAAACGGGTGCTATTACATTCATTTTATGAAATTTCATTTTCTTTTTAAATGATATTGTCTTACTGTACAATCTCATAATTTCAAAGATATTTGATAATTTTTGAATAATGCACCAAAAATAAGGGGAGAGTAGGGATACTTGATTATATGGAATACTTGAGCCACCCTTTTTTCTCTACGTCAGGTTTATTTTTCTTTCTTAAGTTGGCAACATTTAAACACATTTATAGTTCTACATATGTGAAAAAGAAATCAAGTAATTTAGTGCCATTTTGAAAGTATCATGAACCATAATTCTTTTTTTATTGTCTGAAATAAATTTTAAGGTGTCTAAATTTTATATATATATTTTTTTTTGTATTCAAATTTTGTTTCTAAGCTGTAATAGTATTCTTAGTAGAAAAAACTATAATTTCAAGTACATTTTAAGTTTAAAATAGTTTAAATATCTAGTTATAGCTTGGTAAACAGAAATGGATAAGGTAGTGGGGATACTTGTGACACTGAGACTGGGGATACATGAGTCAAGGCTCAAATATCCCTACTGGGAAATTAGTGTTCATTAACTTTGTTATTTAGAGCATTTGAGTAGTTTATTTTTGCAAAATTTGCTATGTTTAAGATATATATAAGTAGTAGGCTACCATAAAAAATAATAATGTAGAAAAAAAGAAGAAAAATCAACAAAGATCACAATTTAAATTTTCTTGAAAACTACCAAATGTTGAAACAAAACTTTTTCCTGAAATGGAAGCAAATTTATGAAAGACTCTTACGATACATCTGATTTAAATTCTAACAATTATTCAATTTAAGTACAAGTTCAACAATGTCAGTAGATGGAAATACTGAAAGTGGTGATGACTTTATCAGTAATAAACCTGCTATTAAAATGATTGGTTACTGGTAAAATGTACTAGGGAAGAAATGCATAAAATAATTTGTTGGCCAAATTCTTAATATTTCTGAAGATGGGCTGAGCATAACTTTGCTCGAAGAGTTGCAGATTTCAAATTTAAATGGCCACAAATTTATAACATTGCTTTTATTGATGAAAACAAAACTGAAATGATTCTTCGACCACCAAACATTACCACAAAAAATGACCATATTGTTAATTTTGTTTCCATGACTGGTTTTGAAGGACTTCTTTTTATCTGGAGTATGAAGCAAACCATTTTTGAAATAATAATAAGGAGTAAAATTTATAACATTGTATTTTGTAGATAATTTTTCAGAGCTGGCTCAAGCATCCCTGCACTATGAATCATGTATCCCTCTCATGGGGATACTTGAGCCACAATGTGAAACAAAAAGTAAATATTTATTAAGCAATAAAATTGGACGAAAATGGCTAATTTTCTAACTTAATCTCGAAGACAAAATACCAAATTTACACTACAATATTCTATTCTTCAATTCCTAATTATAAAAAACAATTTAAAAAATATTTTTTTTAAAAATTGGCTCAATTATCCCTACTTTCCCCTACGCAAAAGACTTGTTATGAAATAAATACAAGTTACAAACTACAGAAGTTAAAATGAATTATAAAAAAACTGATAAAATTTTTATTAAATAGCAGGAGTTTTATTTGAATGCAAAAGGTTCTGATAAAATACTGGCTTTTAACCAACTATTAATAAGAATTTTTTCCCTTTTATATCTTAATTTATATTCGAGAAATATAGCAAACATTTCTAGGTAAATAAAAATTTGTTTTTTGTTAATCATATCCAAACAAGTTTCTTTCCGAAAAAAGCATCCTCATAAATCTTTAAAAAAATTTGAAATTTTTCTTTTAAAATGGCATTTAAGTACAAAATTTTCTTCCTTCACAGATGCAACTGTTTATGGTTACATTACCCATACATTTTTCGGTACTGCCTTATAAAATCAAACATTTCGTACGTGTAGCTGAATAGTCGCCTGATTGCATGCACGCAGACTACAGAAACAGTCTAAACTATGTGTAAATTTCGGATGAATTAACGGTAATTGTCCCGGCTGCGAGTGAAATCAAATGGGTATGACTATTCAGATATATCTGATAAATCAGTGGAATGTGTTGGACTAGGCTTGAAATTTAATCGGACAATAGATTAATTGTCCAACATGCTGATGGACATGTATCTGCAAGCAATTATCTTTTAGGGGTCTAATCAACACTTAATTCATCTAATAACAAAAAGACTAACATGTAATTGAAAGCAGGATAGACTTAACGAAGAAATTATATTTAATTTCGTATTTTACTATGATAATGTTTTAAGGACTGCATTTTTTTTATAGAAATCATGTGTATTATGCACAGCATCAACGCTCTACAAGAAGACTGCTGGGCTTAGAGCTACCAAATTTGTCATGTAGTAATTTCTTGGAAAGTAGTGGTTTTTTTAAGAAAGGGTTTTCGAAATATTCATTAAATTTTTAATTAATTCAAATTTTAAGGTTTTTCTTCAATAACTTCGAAGCATGTGAATGCTGAAAAATCATTTTTGCAACCACTTTAAAATTCAAAGTGATACCAATTTTATTTCTGATACCAATACCAATGATACCAAATTTCTTTTTTTTAATTTTAATAAATTTTTCAATATTAATCTTTAACGTAACTTGCAACAATCCTTTGTATTATTGTGATGATTTCAAACTAATATTTTGTTATTTCATCAAATATATCATGTTTTCATTAGTGTTTAAGTTTTGATTTAAAAAATTGTTTTCTTTGGTTTGAATTTCCTTCGCTTTTTCAAAACAGTTTCGCATTCAGTTAAAATAAGCTCATTAAAATTTTGTTAACCTTTACAGAAATCCTTATTTTATTTCTGCTTCTGCAGTCCGTTAACTTATCTACAGTTGCATGCATTTAAGTGGAATTCTGTTGCTTTAAATACTGAAATTATTTAATCTTCATATTGTAGTATTTGAATATTATATGTCTTCAGAGTAGAACAATGGACGTTCAGAAAGTAAGTTTCGTCATGCTTTTCCACAAGGAAGCTTTATTACAATTCGAAACATAAAATGGCATAACAAAATACAAACTTTTGGATATGTCTCCACATATTCGCCACCGACATTGATACGTCTGTTCTGTTGATACGCGTTCGTCTGTTGAATTTCAAGAAGCCATCCTGGTAAAAATCGATGCCCAGCGAGCGAAGGAAGTTCTTCACAGCCTTCCGCACCTCTTCATTGCTTCGAAAATGAAGTTCCGATTGTGGTGACTTCAATGCAGAACCAGCCGGAGTGGTCTCCCCTAAACTTTCTCGTATACTTCTCTGAAAAGGTGCTGTTCGAACCTATTGTAACCCAGGATCCAATGACTATCAGAAAATATTTAGGTGAAGAATCAAATTCGAATAGTTGCTTTCCGATTAAAAGCATACCGATTTCTACTCTTTCTTCGCCCAAGAACAATCCTTCCGCGTGCACAGATTGCTACCAGGTACGCATGCGTATGGAGAATCGGATGAAAAAAAAGCGCCAAGCAGGAGTCAATAAATATCGTGCACAGAAGATTGCGTCCAATACGCATACGTGTGGAGATAGCGGACGCGTTGGAGATGCCCTTATACAGACCGACAGACAGTCACCTTTTGACGGATTTGGCCCAAAATTTTATGCGGACCTACATTCGTGACGATAAAACTGTGTACGAAATTTTATCCATGTAGCTATTCAAGTTTTTGAATTATAGCGTTCGCATGACCGCGGACATACATACAGACAGACTTCCCGCTGACGGATTTTGTCCAAAATTTGACAGAAACCTACAAATTATGTTTAAAGACTATATACCAAATTTCATCCCTTTATCTCTAATAGTTTCCGAGTTATCGTGTTCACAGACACACACACAGACATACAGACACTCAGACAGACATAATTCCAAAATTGTGTTTTTCGGACTCAGGGAGGTCTAAAACGTGGAGATCCGTCAAAATCTCGAGTTCGAATTTTTTGACGATTACAAACCTTTCTCTTTGTATACTTCGTATACGAGGAAGTAAAAAAGGTGAAGATGGGTGCCGAAGGACCTCACGCTGATTACAAGACTGCAAGAATGACAATAAACCTCGAGGGGGTTTTGTTCTGGGACGATAATGCAAGGCCCCACACAATAAGGGACACACACAAAAGAACACATTCGTCGCCTGGGATGGGAGAGATTGGATCACTTGGCATACAGCTCAGATCTTACCCCATGACACTTTTTTTCCACCTTTTTTCTGCATTGAAGTCAGCACTATCGAGACGTCATTTCCGAAGGAATGAAGAGGTGCACTGGGCTGTGAAGAACTTCTTTCGATCGCTGGGCACCGATTTTCACCAGGATGGTACAACAGACGTGTCAATGTCGGTGGCGAATATGTGGAAAAATAGCCAAAAGTTTGTATTTTGTTATTCCGTTTCATGTTTCGGATTGTATTAAAGCTTCCTTATGAAAAATCATGACGAAACTTACTTTCGGAACGTTTCTCGTAGATTATGATTAGACAAACCAAACAACACAATGAGTCAAAAGGTTTCACCTCCAAAAATCCTGATTTTCAGTCATTAAAGGAATATAAATATAAAAGATTTCTGATCGAGCAATGAATCTGACTAAACATTTACGTCGCGAATATTCCCACTGTTTCCTTTTCTTGGACAGAATTCAGACCGACAGGCAATTTTGTTTATAAAATTAACAAATTGATGGCATAAATTTGGTCAAATGCATCACAAATAATAATCCAGTATAAATGCGAAATTCTTATGTAAAGAAAGGCTATCATAGTTTTCATGATAACACATTCCATTCGATGAAATAATAGAAAATTCTTTCTGAGCTAAATGAATCTGAGTCGAAACTTTCGGCAGTCGTCTTTTAATTTTGGTTTCACTCCCCTCCAAAATTTTCATATATGTTTATAACAGGCTATAAATATAAAATGATTTGTATAATTTTCGAAAAAATAAATTTGTTTCTCAACAAATACACGTCAAATAACTGACTTCCATCTTCGTACCATTTTTGTTAAGATAATCTTTAAATGTATCTTGATTAGATATTTACCGCAGAAGGAGCGAAAAAATAATTAATAATTAATTGAAGGAAGTGATTAATTTTAAACACGCAGTCAATTTTTTAAATGTGAAGAAAATACTTTTGCACAGTACAGATAAAAACATGTAATCGCGAATTTTGCGTCTTTTCTTAAATCAAATTGTATGTAATTTCAATAACTTTTCCTTTGATTAAAATATCGAGTTTCAATAAAGGAAAATTTTAAATGACAAACAGAGATAATAAAAAATATTTTAATTTAGTCATTTTTGGAACACTGATTCGTGAACTGACTACTGCCCAGTGGGAGTTTAGTCAATGTTTGATATTTTAATGAGACAACTGAGAATCCGAAACCTTTCTTGAGATTACGTGAACAATTCTAATGTTTTATGAAGGTTCATTAAAATGAATAGTAATTAACGAAAAGTGTTTTTTTTTCTTTTTAATTCTGAAAGAATGTTACAAAAATAATTGCACTCTGAACAACAAGTTAAAATTTACCTCAGAATATTCAATAAATTATATCAGCTATTTCAGTGAACGCATCACGCATTTAAGAAATAATGGATTATTATTATTTCCAAAGAATTGCAGTTTTCGAAAACAAGCGTAAAATTTAATGACTTACAAAAATAGTCAATCAGTTGTGGATTGTGTTGCTCTGTATTATTTCCAAGTTACATTAAAATAAAAATCACAGATTATGCTCTTGTAAACATTTTATTTTTAAGAATGCATAGAAACTTGAACTTCTTTTGGACTTCGGCAATTGCTTATTAAGGTATAAAATTTATAAGCTTAGTTCTTAAGTCCGTCGTAAATAGGTACCGTTTGGATCGAATGCAAGTATCAAATTTTAGTAAGGATTAATGCTAAAATCCATTGTAAGTAAAATTTCTTTTACTTCCGCCTGCTTTTGGTTTCCCTCATAAGATTTTTATAAATTTTGCAGATTGCAAAAATCAAACTTTAAATCTGAACACAATATTAAGCTTTTGATTTGATTTTTTTTTCAATGAATTTTTGACAGTTTTAAGCATTCTATTCACATCGAGAATATGCATTTCATAAATAATTTTGAATATATATGATAGAAATCCTTTTTTTATTGATATATCCAAAAGCTAACACACATAGCTGTAACTACAAGAGAATATCTCAGAACTACGGGGGCCCGCGAAAGGTTCCGGCTTCGAGGCCCAAGGGCTCTAGGCTCGAAACCTGATTCTACTGAAGCTCTGCCGTGTATGAAAGCAAGTTACACTCAAAATCGATGTTGTGACACTTGCACACAGTAGCTTTTGCGTATACGTCATTAAAGCCTAATCAGTCATCTGTTTCTCATCAAAAAGTGATGGTAGTTGAGTGCTTTGTGTAGGTTTGCTAAAATTTATGGTTATTGGTAAGAAGAATCGAAAATTTGTTTATATGGGACATAAAATTTATCGGTATTTCAGAGTCCGTTATGTAAATTTGAGGAATTTCTCTTGAATTATTTAAAATATCAATGAAATATAAGCAGTTTGCTTACGTAATTATAAGAGGGGGGTTTGTGATTTGCTTATTTTTGCTGACAAGGGGGAGGGGGAGTCAAAAAATACCAAAAACATGCTCACGTAATATTTGAACGGCCCCTCTCTTCCGTTGCTGAAACAGTGATAAGAAAATATTAGAATATGAATAGTATAATAGAATATAAGGAGTTCAGTAGCCAACGCAAAATTTCAGCTTCAAACGTGCTCCGGAAAGAATAATTATGATAATTTCAATTGAACTTAACTGATTTGATTTAATTTACATCGATTTCAACCGAAAAGTCTTCTGCAAAGTGAACAACTGATAATGAACGGCTGCAATGTGTCTAATAAAAATAAGCAGCCTTGAATAACATGTTAGGGATACGAAAACAGCCGAACAGGTGGTTTCAAGCAATCTGAATTATAGCCTGCTGTTACCGGATAAGTCTTGCTTTCTTTGTTTCGTTGTTGCTAATCGATTTTTACAGTTGGACCTTGTTGGATATTAATCGATTCGACTGCCGAGCATTGCAACAAAGGCTTCAAGTGACAGCTCAAATGAAAGGAATATTGATTTTTGTTGATGTGATGTAAAGGGTAAAAGCGAAGTTATTGATAATTGGATGTAGTGCTTTCGATTCGTAAGGAAAGAAAGAGTGAAAGATACCAGGTGCAAAACGTGTTTCTTTGCTTTTCGAGATTGAATTCTTCTTCAGATTCCACAGGAAATAAGAATACTATATTTTGGAGGTCCAAATATATTTCTGAGAATATCTACCGTTAAGATTATGTAATGTCATCTTTTTAATAGATATTGTGATGTAAATTATTCAAATTTCCATTTAGCCAACTTTTGTAACTTGTAAATGACAATTACTGGTTTATAGCTAATCCCAGATTACGAATTATTTATTCTCGTTTGCGTAATTAACCATTTTGTCTTTTTACATTTAATTTGTATAATTAATTAATATGCATAGAATTTTAAAATTATTTAATTTAAAAATTTGTGATTTTTAAGAACGCTATTTAAGGGATATATTGCTTATATTGCTTATATTACAGTTGGATATTAATCGATTCAACTGCCGAGAAGGATAACAAAGACTTCAAGTGGCGGCTTAGATAAAAGAAATATTCATTTTTGTAAGTATAATGAAAAGGGCAAAGCGAAATTATTGATAATCGGGTGTAGTGCTTTCAGTTTGTATGAGATTAATTAAAAGTTAAGAAGTGTGTTTCCTCGGTTTTTAAGATAAGGTTGTTTTTCCTTTTGCGTTTTAAATAAGGCTATTCCACTTTTTAGTTTTAAAAACTATGTCTAAGAAAGTCTGACGATCAAATAAATGGAATTTAGTCATTTTAGTAATAAATATTCTGGACCAAATTATCAAAATTTCCATTTATTATGCTCACGTAGCTTGTAAACGACTTATCTGTGCAACTATATTTGCACAGCTTTACATTAATTTAAAATAAAATTAATTCTAATAAAAAATAATTTAATCAATTGTAATTAAAAGATTTCAAAATTCAATTTCAACCTTTAATATTTAATTCGTTTTATCATACCAAAGTTGTTTTTTTCCGAAAAACTGAAATAATAGAGTTTTGGCATGTAATGGGTTAACTCTTTGAACCCAGCTAGAGTGAGAATTCAAGTGCCTCAGAGACTGGAGTAAATTTTCATTCATGAAATCAGAATGATATCCTCCCTTTCTCTTCAGAAATACCAGGAGGACGACACCCTCGGTTGTGAGATCAATTGTCAACAAAGGAAAACACTAATTTTCTCCCGTAAAATTCACACAGGCGCCCGAAACCGCCTGAGTCCGGCCTCTGTCGAATGAGGCGGTATGGGGCTCAGAGGGTTAAAGAGGAAACACCGTTTCTGTTGAGTGAAATTCGGAAAAGTAAGATTTAAGTAAATTTCTAATTAAATAAAAGCAAAATGTGTTGCTAAATACATTTGACAGATAAAAAATAATGCTATTTTTTCAACGATTATGTACCTTCAATTTATAAGCCTAATATCATTCAAGCTGCAAACCTCAAACAATCCTGATTTTCTTCTATCTCTTTCCTTCCAATATCCCTTCACTCCAACTCCAAATTTTTCTTTTACTAACAGAAGAAAGCGATGTATTCCCACATCTGAAAATTCAAATCCCTCTTCTAAAAATTGAAGGTTCCTTGTTCGGAAACAAATTTAGCGGTGCAGTGCGCATAATACCTATCTTATTCAAGTTTAATCATGCCTCTTTCGAGCTCGAAACGAAATGGGAAAATTCCGCTGCTGAAGCCATGCAGATAAAAGAGATCTTCTCTGGCTATTTTCCTCCAGTTTTGTTCAAATGAAATTTATGGAATTGAAGTATCAACTTTTCCATCGAAATGTGAATTTCAGGAGTTCGATAATAGTGTGAAAGAGAAACGGTTTATGAAGAGGAGAATTTCTGAACTCATTTTGCTCTATTAGGTGGTAAGAAAATGATTTCATGGTTTTTGAAGAACTTTTTTTAGAGAGAGAGATGGATAAAGGTTTCAGATTTTTGTATACACTTTTATTGAACTCGACTTGTTTCATGTTTGTAAGCATGAAATTTTGTAATCGACTTTTAACTCACTTCTTAATGTGCTAGAGAATTGAAATTTTCTATGATTGTTTTTCTCGATGGCAACCCTATTACCACAAGATGCTCTAAAATATTCATACGATGTTATGAGACATTCAGAATATCGTAGCAGCATCGTGCAGATATCGTAAAATATCTTGTGCTAATAGTGAATGCACTGTATTTTCAGAGCCAACTGTGAATTAATCAACAATTAAATTAAATTTTGATTCCAACCCTGTGGCGCCACCTATTAGGAAGTGTGAGAAACAACAAATCTCAAAATTAAAAACTAGAAGATAACACAAGTAGAAAAAAATCTGTTGTTTAACACACAAATAAATGTGTATTTTAAGAACATTTTTAATCCAATTTATTTCTGAAACGTGTGCAAATAAATTCATGAAAGTTCCAAATCCAAACAAAAAGTGTAAATTGTTCAGCCCTCGATTTTCTTGTATTTTTCCAGAAAAGGATGTCACTTATAAAAATGATTTGGCTTATATATTATGCTTCAAAACATCCTCGACTGACATAAAAAAAGTAATTTTATAAGTAACAAAAATTGCCTTTTTCTCTAACTGTTTGTCACTGTTGCTTTCTAATTTCCCTATTTTGTTGTTATCCAGGATAATTTCTGTATGTTATTGACAAAAACATGTGGACTTATGTCGAAATCATAAATTTCAAAAAATTATTTATTCATTGATGGTAGTTTTATTATGTTGCTTATACCTCTATTGTTTCCTCAATTATTATTAAATACAGACGACTACGACTACTTGTACCTAAAAATATGCATTTTATATTTTCACTGGAAAGACGAGCAACCCCCGAGTAAATAAACGCAGGCACTTAAATCGTGTATATTTTCCTTTCGATTAGTGGCAACACGAGTGTTCAAAACAAAATTGCAATTATCGTCCTTTCTTTTTACTATTCTCGTATACGAAGTATACAAAGAGAAAGTATTGAAATAGTCAAAAAATTAGAACTTGAGATTTTGATGAATCTCCATGCTTTAGATTTCCCCCGAGTCCTGAAAATACAATTTTGGAATTATGTCTGTCTGTGAGTCTGTGAACACGACAACTCTAAAGCGGTTCGAGCTAGAGGGATGAAATTTCGTGCATGGTCTTTACAGAAGATTGGTAGATTTCTTTCAAATTTTGGACGAAATCCGTGTACGGAAAATCTGTCTGAGTCAAAAATTTAAATAGCTAGAAAGATAAAATTTGGTACACAAATTTATCATCAGAAATGTAGGACCGTATCAAATTCTGGACCAAATCCGTCAGAGGGTTGACTTTGACTGTCTGTCGGTCTGTATAATCGTATGCTTGGAAACACGATAATTTCTAAACTCACTGACTTAGATAAATGATATTTGGTAAGTGGTCTACTAATTGTAATTGTAGATCTGTGCCCAATTTTGGTTTTAATCGGTTGAAATAAGGCGTTCAAATTGCATATTTGCTTTTCTTCGCCATACTATGACGAAAAAAAAATATCGTGACCGCTTGGCGCGTTTTACTCCCGCTGGCTTATTTTTTCCTCCATCTGTATTAGGGAATGGCACGTGTTACTGCCGCTTGGCGTATTTTTTCTCCACCCATGTTAGGGCGTATACGAGAAAGTTTAGGGGAGACCACTACCACTGGTTTAATTTTGTACTGTAGTGAAGAAAATAGAGTATGTGTTTATGTAAAACCCGATTTCTCGTTGAATGATTTCGATCAATATTTGAAGCATCTCTTACCCCTAGCTCTGCAAAAAATGTAAGTATATGTAAGTTTATTAGTATATAAACCACATGGCAAATTTCAACCTTCTAACTAGTGGAGATTTTAATTATCAAGTTTTCCGATACACAAACATAATAAAAATCGACTCAGGGGATCAAAAAATTTTGAACCCATGAAAAGAAAACACCTCAAAAGGAAATAATTTAATATTTCAGGAGCTTCTCTTAGTATATTTGTATACGAGAAGATAACTGCTAGGTTGTGTTTTCCGATCTTTTATATTTACCAAAAGAGGAGTTTTCAATACCCGAGATGGCGCGATTTAATTCACGATTAACCTTGCTCGCTTTCATGTCAAAAACCTTCAGAATTAGTCGGTTAGTTAGAATTTTTCTCTCCATCTTTTTCTGTATTTCGTCTACGTTTGAAAGTTTCGCAAATAAATGTAAATAGTATCATCATCTGCTGAATTTCTTCCTTTTTCTAGTCCTGAAATAACTTTACAGTAACTGTCATTATATATAAGGAGTTTTCCTCAACAAAGAAATATTCATTGCAGAAATACGCATTGTTTTTTTCACACACTTTTAAAGAATATTTCAGTAGACAAAAGAATTCCACTGCATTACGGAAATGAACACTATCGAAAAATATTCAATTAAGCACACAAAAAACTTTATTTAGAAGAATAAATTCACCAACATATTTTCCGATATTCACCCAGGACGAAACTAACTTTATTTCCTCAAGTCACATGGGCTTCATTATTTGCTTCATTACTATCGCAAGTTCTCCGCTATGCCCTCTGGAAGCTGATTTTCCTGCGACAATCAGCTTCGAAACTTTCATGATATCACATTTCTGAATTATACGAATTATTTAGCAGCAAAATGACAAGGGATGATAAATTCGAGCAGGAATGTTCTTTGTTGTGAGGTACACCATTTTCTGTGTTGGAGATATTTCTTTGGATAGGATAAACACTAATTTACTTCTGCTTTGTTCCCCTAGGAAACTCTGATTGTTTATTATTTAGTAGGTTGAAGTTTGCACACAACGTGGCTTAGTTTATTTTAAATAATAATTGCAGTCACAATTACTTCCACAGAAATAGATGTATTTTATATTTTTTCTAAGAGGAGTACGAAATCTCGCCTATATATCATTTCCTTCCGACAACAGATCCAATGTGCGTGTTAAAAACATTCTGATAAATATCGTCCTAGTTTGAGTAGTTTTGTACTGCATTGAAGAAAATCAGTTACAAGTTTGTTTGAAATACATTTTGCCGTTGACAGATTTTGACAAATATTTAATTCAGATCTACAATATTGGTGTAATTACTTGATGCCAAATTTTATTATGCTCGTTAAATTTTTAAATTATGTTCAGATACGCAAAAAGAGGCAGGCTCACTAACTTAATTTTTTTAAAGTTTTTTTTTCACTTAGGCCTATATAAAGCGTAAAAACATGTCGAAGAGAAAACTTTTAGCGATTTTAATGTTTTCTATAAGTTCATTTATATTCGAGAACGCAACTACCGTACAAGGATTTTTTCGTAAATAAAGATATATCTGGCGAATAGAAAATTATTTAAATCTTTATTAAACGCACTTTTAAAATTCACATTAGGTCAAAAATGCCAAAAGAATACCCAATTCCATGCACAGAACAATTTATTTGGAATAATAAATTTTTAGTACATATTTTTCGATATTTAATCAGGACCAAATGTACTTCATTTCCTGAAGTCACCGGGTCTTGAATATTTGTTTCTTTATTATCAGTTGTCCTCTGGAATCTATTTTCTCCTCGACAGCGAGCTTCGAAGCTTTCACGATATCATGTTTCTGAATTATACCGATTATTTCGAAACAA
>BGPR01003301.1:11629-28741 GCA_013235015.1 Araneus ventricosus | reverse complement strand
TATCATATTCCACTCACCTTTCATCCATTCTCCGAAGGATAAAGAATATTCTGCTAAGCAGATGAAGCTTGAACTCGAAATGGCGAATTCAAAAAAAAAACCAAGCGACTTCAAAAAGTTCGACAAAAGATTTTTTTTATAAAAAGGAGAAACCAAAGAAAATCGTTCATTTATGCCAGGCATAAAATAAAATCAATAAATAAATTGAAAATGTCTTTAAAAATATCACGAAAACATTTTTTATTGCTTGAAACTATATTCTTTAAAAGAAATTTTATTCCTTAAATCACTAAAAGTTAGAAAAGCTTATCGAAAGAAAAGAAGAGAGGATTTAAAATTTAACTCCCTTGAGGATGACTGTCAAGTGGGCGTGCCTGATATTTGGCATCTTCTCTCCCGACTGTCACAAACACGTACCGGCTCTTATGGATTTTTGACCGACTGTCATGTAGACGTGACACCAGCTTTAGTGAAATTAGGCTTAATTAGAAAAAGTGCGGCGGTCCTGAGCAGGCACACGCGTTCAGAAACGTCGGCCAAACGGAACCGCACGTATTCTGTGAGGCCGTTCTCAAAGGGTTAGTCTTAATTATCATTGTTTACCTGAGGTGATTATGATGCCAATCAGCTAGAATAATTAAGGCTCTACTATATTGAGACAATATTGAAAATTTCGCTTCATTAACTCTATCGATACGGGGCCGTCCCATACATCTCTTCAAGCAAAAGACGATAGCCGTCCCAAACGTCCGAATGTCACTCTGAAATTGCCACCTCCTTTTCGTTAAGTAGTGTAATTGATTTCTCGCCCGCATCGCGTGCTTTATTCCTTAGAGTGGCTCGCCCAGATGTGTTTAGGGAAGAGGGGAGTTTTCTTACAATTCGGACAATGCCAGATGTCATTGTGGATTTTCAGGGGAAAGTGAATTTCCCTTATCTTTGATAGAGGAGCTCGGTCCTTCCCGTATTTTGAGGTCCCTTTATTTCAATGGCCTTAGAAATAATAGGATTAAATTATTCTTTTTTAAGTGAAAATAAAATATAAAAATGCTATGACTTTGAAAACTTACTTAACAACCTACGTGCATAACGTTTCACGACAGCCATTAAGACAGCCTGTGTTATCCCCCTAGTAAATAATTGAGAAATGTAAAATATATTTATAATGCTTTAACTAATATATGCTTCCATGAATCCATTACATCATATGTCTTTCAACCAAGCAATATGGCTGTGGTGACCGGATGGCAATGTCTCGGCTTTCGGAGCAAGAGATCAATACTTTGATATAAAAGAATATCCCCACTTATTCATATTACATGCGCAGGTATATAAGTTACAGTTAATGTGATAAATCGATTACTATTAACAATAACCGGTTCTTTATATGGTTATTATCTGTAATAACCGGATTTTTTATGCGGCTATTAATAATAATTACCAGTTATTATATATAATAACTGATTAATCACATTAATTGTAACATATGTATTGATCACTATCTTCCTCATCATAATAATAATTTTCCTCTGATTAACCCAAAACATATTTAATCTCCCAATCACTGCCTTGAAGTTGTGTTTTATAAATGGCGTCTCTGATTAGCAGCGTCTAGGATAATCATATTGTAATCAAGCCAGCAGCTTCTTGAAAGAAGACCCCTATTTAATGTTCCACAGCTGTTGCATTAATCGGTATTCTCAAACCACGGTTATTTTTTCTTTAAAACAAACTGCGGACAATATCCCCCAGCCTGTCGGTTTTTGTCATCGAATGTGATGGATGACAAGACGGTGGTGGAGAAAAGACGTTGACTGCGGAGAAACAGATATACTCTTAGACATATAGACAGTTGCATATGTCTTCAAATCGATGGCTGCTTTTTGTAGATTTGTTGACTTATAGGTATATTTTTCTCGTTCTTTCTGTATCCGATGGACTAAGATTAAGGTAAAAAACATGACTAGAAAAGCAATTTGCGAAGGATGGTACTTAATGTACTCTGAAAAAAGTAGGGCTCATTATTTTTTAAGACATTATTTTCTATAGCAATGCCACTTGAATTTTTGTGATTTTCCGCATTTTCTTAAAAAATTAATTCATTATAAACATAAGGCTATTAGTGATGTAGTTGTTAATAGATTTATATACTAAGATGATCAATGGTATAAATAAAAGCCTGCATTGTTCCAGGAACATTGATAAATAAAATTAATCTTTATGATCTTAATTCAAATGTGCTTTCAAAGATATGGGCGTTTAATTTAAAAATTCGAGTTTATAAGCTAAGTATTTTAATCCAAAAAGTCAAACAATATGCAGATAGCTAAAAAAAAGTGTCAGAGTGCTGATTTTTAAGGCTTCTTTTATACCGCTTATATATCCTTAGACAAACAGACAGTTGCATATGTCTTCAAATCGATGGCTGCTTTTTGTAGATTTGTTCACTTATAGGTCTATTTTTCTCGTGCTTTCTGTATCCGATGGACTAAGATTATGGTAAAAAATATTACTAGAAAAGCAATTTGTGAAGAATAGTACTTAATGCACCTTGAAAAAATTTATGTTAATAATTTTTTAAGACATTATTTGTAATAGAAATGCCACTTGAATTTTTGCGATATTCCGCACTTTTCTTAAAAAATTTATTCATTACATTCATAATGCTATTAGTGATGTAGTTATTAATAGCATTGTATAAGATGATAAATGGTATAAATTAAAACCTACAATGTTCCAGAAATCTGGAGTAAATATAGAAAGTAATAACCAAAAGAGAGAGAAAATAGAAGCAATTTTACTGGTACGCGCAAACGCTGCTGAATCCAGGAAAAATTGCGATGACAAAGATTTAAAATAGTTGAAAGAAAAAAACAAAAATGTAAAAGACATTAAAATGTAACAAAATTAACGACAGACGATTGAAATAAGCCAAGGAAAAAAAATCCATCTTGAAAACCGTCATCGGAGGCCACTCTCCATTTTGGATTATAATTGGAATAGGTTTTCTGTCTAGAAAAATGGCCTTAAGGTCAAAATTAAAATTTTCTTCTGTGGCCTGAACCTATCCCGGAAACTGGAAATGAAAAAAGGAAAAACACATTTCACAAGAAAGAAATCAAAACAGCCATTACCAGTTTACCAACCGTCATCATGGCAAATAAACAGACGCTAACGAAAACAAAGGATATTTTGTCTGCAGGTGAAGAGATTCTCAAAATAAAATGTGTTAATGCTGTGAATTGCATTATCTTTTAGAAAGTTTAGGATTTCAACGTTACTATTAATCATAAAGTTATCTTCTTCTTTAATTTTATTAACAATAACTTGGAAAATTTTAAATAAAAATTTTACAAAATAAAAATTGTAACTGCCTGTGCCAAATGTAACAAATCTGAATTTTTCTGGATTTTTTGTGAAATTTTATAGTTGGCAAAATGTAAGGTTAAATTCCCACATGAAAAATTAATTGTAGCCTGCCTCAATTTATATGACTTATACCTTAACTCTGATATCATAGATAAAAATAAATGGTTAGAAATTTGCATCTTGAACATCTTTGAAAATTATCTCTTCAATGGAACCAACTACTACAGACAATCTTGTGGCCTTCCAATTGGTACTAGTTTTTCCAGTGCATTGGCGAATGTATTTCTTCACACCTTCAAAAGAGAATTTATTAAAGATAAATTCATTTTTGGTTAACGTTACATAGATGACTTAATTGTATTTAATTTTAAAGAATTTCACTCCTTGATTAACTGCTATCCGGAAGAGGTTAAATTAAATAAAACCAATAATAATAGCAATAAAGTTAATTATTTAGATTTGGAAATTGAAATTTTAGATTCAGGGATTTCGGTTGGAGTTAATGACAAAAGAAATGACTTTATTTTCAGGACTATTTCTCTTTCTCACTTTCAGACCAACCTCAACCTCAAAGTTGTAAAAAATACTATCCATTCTCGAATAAAAAGAATCAAAAATATTTGCAATTACCACTCTACTTATGTCACAGCTATTGACAATTTAAATATTAATTTAAAATTAAACGGCTACCCTGAAAATTTCTTTAATTATATTATTAAAAAATAAGAACTGAAGAATTTCTTTATTTCTTGGATTTTCTTTTTAATTAGTGTTTCTCTCTATAGATGGAGCTAGGAGCTCAATTCTCTATAAATACTTCCTTTATTCTGGGTATAACTCTTCTACTTTAAACTTAAGGCCATCCTGATAATTTCTTTGAATATAAAAAATAAAAATATATAAATAAAAATTTTAATATATGAAAAACAATATTAAAATTATAAAATATAAAAAATGAATAAAAATTAGAAAATTATTTAAAAATTATATAAAAATTAAAAAATAACAAAAACGTTCTTAGTTTCTTTAGTTAGTGGGTCACTCACTAGATGGTGCTCATGGCCTGTAGACAAAACATCCTTTGTTTTTGTTAGCGTCTGTTTTTTGCCATGAAGACGATTGGTAGACTTTACTGGTAAAGACTGTTTTGATTTCTTACTTGTGAAATGTGTTTTTCCTTTTTTTATTTCCAATTTCCGGGATAGGTTCAGGCCACAGAGAAAAATTTTAATTTTGACATTAAAGTCATTTTCCTCGACAGAAAACCTATTCCAATTAGAATCCAAACTGGAGAGTGGCCTCCGATGACGTTTTTCCAGATGGATTCTTTTTTCCTTGGCTTATTTCAATCGTATGTCGTTAATTTTGTTACATTTTAATTTCTTTTACATTTTTGTTTTTTCTTTCAATTATTTATTTTAAATCATTGTTCCAGGAACATTGTTATAAAAAAATTATTTTTTACGATCTTATTTCAAATGTTCTTTTAAAGATGTTCGAATTTAATTTAAAAAATTCGTGTTTATAAGCTATATCTTAAACAAAAAATAATCAAACTATATGCAAATACTAAAAAAAATGGCAGAGTGTTTATTTTTAGAGCTTTTCTTTTATGCCGATTCATGTGCTGAAATTAATAAATTGAATTATCGCCAACTTTTTTTTCTGTGCTTGGGAGAACAAATATAGCATGTTTATAACTGCGAGTTCATCAACACTCATTTTCTAATTTTATTACGCCACATTCATAATGTCTTTAAGTATGAGAAATTTTGTCAAAAGAAGAAAAGAATTCCAGATAGAAAAAGGGTTTAAAGTTACCATCAACTAGCAAATTGCGAGTTCTTAGTGCTTTAACACAAATTGATCCAAAAGAAAAAGAAAGATTGCACCATTTATATAGAAAGAAGAAACTAACACTTCTTGAAGTAGTATATAAAGACAGTGTAACCAAACAGCTTTAAGCAACCATTAAATATATTTCAGGCAGCAGAATACGAACTCCTGATAAAGAAAGAACAGTAAAGAACAGCACTCTCTTCAAATATTAAGAAATTGATTAGGAAGAAAGAGACATTGTTTTCGCAGCTCAACAGTTGTTCAACAACAACTCTCAATCTCAAGTTCTATTCAACCAAAAATTGATAGAGTTCACAATGCTAAAGTAAAAATTGATCCAACAAAATAGAGAGTAATTCTCTAATAGAGATAGCAGTGAAAACTTCTGGGTGATATGGTATATAAAGAGAGAGTAACCAAACAGCTTTAAACAACCATTAAATATATTTCAGCCATCAGAACACGAACTACTATTGGAAGAGGAAGAACAACAACGAAGAACAGCACTGTGCTGCTTTCTCCTTCTAACATTAAGAAATCGATTAAGAAGAAAGAGGCATTGTTTTCGCAGCTCAACAGTTGTTGAGTTTTCGAGAGGTTAGAATCTGTTGCACTTCCTTTCGGATGAACCTCCCCTGGAGGACCAAATTTAATTCCTTTCGCGAAATATCGCTGTCCAAAGTTGATTCCGACATTTCCCTTGTTCGGCTTCTCCTGGGGCCATCAAAGAGCCAGTGTAAAGATGCCGGAATTGGAAAGTGTCGGGTAAATTTAATTTAAACTTGTGGAAAATAAATAAGGTCTCAGGGCTATCGAGCGTTTTAAGAAAGAGGGCTAAAGGCATTACCTTTACTCAAGTACTGAGATTATGTATGTTCGTTCTTTGTTTGAATGTTTTGTTGATAAAATTGCAATGATTTTTTACAAGGGCGACTTAACGTCTGTCTGATAACTAACCCCATATAAATCAAATCTCTTTTAATTCAGTAGTGAATAAAATAGGAATAATCATTCAGAAATACACAAAGGATTTCGTCGTCCATTCATTGATCGTTTTATAAACTAAGGCAGCAAATGGCCGCTTTGTTCAAATCCAGAGATTATCTGTATTTGTTTTTCTAATACCTGCTCTGGTATCTCATATCAAAATTTGATATATATATATCAGAAAATATCTCATACCATAAGTATAAATTAAATTTGCATCAATAAAAATAGTCCTTAAAATATGTAAAATAATTCAGGAATATCAAATACAGTGGAACCTCGAGAATCCGAAATTTCGTATAATCCGAACAGTTTTCAAATTTTGAAAAACTTTAATTAAAAAATGATGGAAAATAACAATTAGGAATCAGAAACAAAACTAATGTTTATTCCTAGCTTATAAGAAACTTATGAATTGGTATTTAAGAATGAATGCAGCACCTTAATTAGTAGAAACAAAATCTTCTTTTGACGTAATAGTCTAGTCATTAGGTGCTGAAAAGGAGGGGTTTAAAATAAATTGTGGTGGAGTTGTAATTTCTTGCTCCTCTATATTTTTTGGGGTGCTGCTTACGAATCTGAGTTTTGCCACTAAAATGTTTTGTTGGAATTTTAGTTATAGTCGAAAAACATGAAAAAATGGATTTTCCCCCAGTTTTTTGCTTATAATTCAAAAACCATCAACTTTTGTATATCATCAATACATATCAAAATAATCGGCACAAAATTTCCTACAATTTAGGTCCATATAATTTTTTTCGTTACGCGTACCGTTTAGACGCTATAACTGGTTGAAGTTTGGCGAATGTTTGATTTACCAGCTAGAGCGGCTTGAGCAACAACAAACCATCCTATCTATATGCACAAAATTATCTATCATACTAAATAAATCTCTGCTTAATTAATATATTTTTTTCTATCGTAAAGTTCTTTGTTCAAATAGAGTTTTTAACAGTTATATTATGAATATACTAAGACAATCTGCACAAAATTTTCTCCAAATCTCTCTACCCCTGGTATTACCCGGCTTTCGTTAAAAGACCGTTGAGAAGTGAACAACGCGGTAAATCTCGCGATTTTTTTAATAAGTTAGGAGACTTCAACACAGCCCTGTTATTGTTCTCTACCTGCTCTCCATTTCGTATTCCTCCCCTTCTTGGCAAATCCATTTGTCTGTCTGAAACCCTGTTCCGATGGTCAATTATTTGGCGATCCACTTGCGTCGTTGGGGATTTATTTCTGGTCTAGAATGTGACCAAACACAGTGTTACCACGACCATTACACGATCTGAAACAGACCGTAGGAAGGGTACTGAGATCTCTGTCCAGTTACTCTTGTAAAACAATTTATCGAATCAGAGAGGATGGGAAATCGGAAGCTCCACCTTCAAACGATAGTCAAAATGCTACCTTATTTCCATGCTAGCGGCAATTTTTCATATGCCAAGTGTGCCCATTTATATTTGCAAGATATGGAGGACTTTAAGAGTATAATGGGAGCAGAAGAATATGAAAAGTTTACAACTCAAGGTAAATTCACTATCAGGCGGACATTCAAGTCCTGGTTTGGTACATGGAGTGATATGACTATTGAGAAGTCATTAATGGAAAACATGAAACCATTTGGGTGCCTCACTCATGGCCGTTGTGTCAATGATAGTGAACTGGCTGGGCGGACGCAGGGGATGACAGCGCTCTAGCATATTTGTGATGGAATTGAAAAATTCTGTGGTATTAATTTGACCAGCTCTTATCAACATTTGGGAATCAGTGACTCAAGAGTTCAGCGAAGAAAAGGTAAAATATCTCTATAAAATATTTTCTCCTCACACTGCTTCAGAAAAAACAATCGGCAACAATATTTTATTTATGCAAACCATGAGCGGATGTGTCACCACATCAGCTCTATTTAATTATGGTGAAATTAAATTTGTACATACTTTGAAAAACAATCCTGATCTTCTCAAAGAAATTGATTTTTTTTTAAAAAACCCAGATGTGACCTCTGAAGCTGTTTTGGATGCACGAAGCCGCTTCCTTGTTGCTAACCAATATTTAGCTCGAATACACCATCCTTGAATAATGTTTGCTACAAATGTTACGTGAAATCTTCATTTAACTAGAGTAACAAAATGGCTTCGCTTCCTCCATTCAAAGCAGCTGCCCACCAACATTCTCTAAGAGCTTACCATCAGATCCAACACTGGCTTGGCAATAAAAAGATACCTGAAGACTGGGGTTGGGAAAACAGACAGTGGGCTCCAATCTGTTAGAACTCTGAAACCACCTGCGCTCCTGACTCTATCCTACGCAAGATATCCTGCAAGTGCACGGGAAATTGCAGCTGTAGGAAGGCCAGGATGTTTTCTTCAGTTTTGTGTCTTCATTGTTGAGACAACTTCAATAACAGGAAGATTCAAGTTATTAATAGTGATGAGGATGACGATGGGGAACCAATAATGCCCGATGATTTAGTTGAGGCGTCTTTATCTTTGCATGTAGACGAAGACACAGTTGATCTTCCAGAAGATATTGGACCATAAACTTCAAACCGACCAAAATAAAGTGAAGAGACTGCGTAACGTATATAGATACTATTATCATATTTACGTTTGCATGTAGTAATATTATTATTATTATTAAGTTATTATGATAAAAGTGGGGTAAAAGGGGGTACCTAAGACTCGAAGGCCTGTTGGAGATAATCTATTCGACATCGAGCTTGTCAAATTTCATTAAAATATTCCTCGTCGCCTGACCGCTGTCAAAATTACGAGGTCCGTCCCAAAATAGCCCTCGTGCTGCTTCACAATGGGACGTTAATATAACTAAACTAAAACTTTACCATTAATATCCATACATTACTTGTAACTTCCTAGGTTATTTAGGCAATGAATGCGCAGACCAATTAGCCAAAGAAGCCATCACAAAAGGCGACCCTTTCTTTCTACCTAAGCCTCTTTCCTACCTGAAATCTGAGATTAGGTCAGCTGCTTTAAGCATCTGGCAAGACAACTGGGATAACGGAGAGACTGGCCGCAGTACACACGATATAGTGCCTAGGGTCTCAAACAAGCCAGTAGGATGGAATAGAGAAGAGCTAATGTTATTTACATTACATGGGCCCTTCCCTTCATACCTTCATCGCTTCAATCTCCGAACACATGACAACTTCTTGAGTGGAGGAAAAGGAGATCCAATGCACTATGCCACAAAATGTCGGTTTACCTTCTTCTGGCATTTCCAAACTCCTACAGTGTCACTCGAATTACAGTGGTTGAAAAATATTCTCACGAATAACTTGTCAAGAACCCGGCTTCGACTCCTAATGCGCTTCATATGTGATGAGAACAATCTTATTGTAGAGGATATTCATTGAGCACGCATCCACCCAGACTAACACACACTTCCGGCTACTTATGACTCTTCTTTTTTTCCCCTCTATGTATTTTTATTTTTTACTATTTTGTTTTGTTTTCTATGTTGTTCTGTCCAATGTATGTTTCTTTTTCATTATTATTTGTTTTTGTACCTGTTATTTGTTTTTGTTCTTTCTTAAAAAATAAAAATCACCTCCATCCATCCAAACCGGAAAGGAGCCAAATAGCTCTAAACACGAAGATGCAGGTGGTGTAATGTAATGTAACTTCCTGTGCCTACATTCCTCTCAAAACAAGAGAAAAATTTGTTACCTTTCCTGCAGCTTGCATAAAAGTTCGACGCTTTAGTTACGTTATTGATAGAACGATTGCTCTAATTTCAATTTACAAATCGATTTAAACGACATCGATTTCACCTCAAAAGTCTTCTGCAAATCGAACAACGAATAATAAACAGTTGCAATGAGTCCAATAAAATTAAGCAACCTTGAATAATATGTTACGGGAACGAAAACAGCAGAACAGGTGGTTTCAAGCAATCAGAATTATAGCCTGCTGTTACCGGGCAAGTCTTGTATTCTTCCTTCTGTTGTTGCTAATCGAATTTTACAGTTGGTCCATGTTGGGTGCTAATCGATTCGACTGTCGACTAGAGTAACAAAGGCTTCAAGTGACGGCTCAAATGAAAGAAGTATTGATTTTTGTAGGTATGATGTAAAGGGCAAAGTGAAGTTATCGATAACTGAGCGAAGTGCTTTCAGTTTGTAAAGGGATTGATTAAAGAGTAAACGTTACCAGGTACGAGGATGTTCCCTCGGTTTTTGAGATCGGATTGTTCTTCATTTTGCGTTTGAAATAAGATTATTTCACATTTCAGTTCAAAATTGTTTGTCTGAGAATATCTGACGATAAAATAGGTAATATTTTGTCACAGTAAGGATATATTTTGAAGGAAATTCTTAAAATTCGCATTTAGTAACTTCTAAGTGACTTAACTATCGGTTTATAATTAATCCTACACTGAGCAGTAATTTATATGTAATTCGCTAGAATTTTTGCAATTTTTTACAGCTAATTATAATTTACTTACTACATTTTGACTTGACGAAGGAACGTTTTGAGTAAATAATTTTAAATCACACAATAAACGCTCTTAATTAATTACTTTAATTAGAAATATGATGCTCTTAATACCTTTTTCTTAAGAAAATAACGTTCTTAATTGTTTCATTTTAGTTAAGAGATTAAATTACAAACTAAATTTTAAAATATTTTTTGCATTCCTAACTTTTATCTATATAGAGAAATTTTTTTGAAAAATAAAAAAAATCATTCAATGATGGGGTCATTACTTAATTGTGGCATCATCTGCTATTTTGCATTTAATTGTAGCATCATGGTGCTACTTTGTGTACATTTTCTGTTACAATTCTTTTTAATTTTTTTATTATAAAGAATAAATATTGCACTTTTCATTTCAAAAATATTTCTAAAAAGCAAATTTTTCGTTGTTCATGATACACTCAATACAAGCACTCTGATGGAATTACAATTGAAGATATATACATAAAAAATAAAGAAAGAATAATAACAATCATCATATTTAATGAAAACAAGTATCATGCTGATATAACTTTGAATAACGTGAAAAAAGAACAGTCAAAAACTTTTCCCTACTGTTCAATAATTAGAAGTATGAAAACGTTACTAAACTGAGGCAAGAAAATTACTGCGATTTTGAAGTAAAAATTGCCTGAAATTTTCGAAAGTTATGGATGCATCGAAGATTCAAACTTCCTTTCGATTGTTTTCGTGTTCATCTTCAGATCAAGAAATCTGGTACGTTTAAATTTAGCAGACGATTCTGATTAATATGGCAGACAATTCCATAAATAGAGTTTATATCCTCCATAATTCACAACTGCACATGATAATTTAAGCAATGCTCTTTTTGCAACATACACACTTATATTTCACTTGACATGCACTTCACAATCACTTGACAGTGTGTAAAAATGGAATTTTATAATCAATTTTACTCACTTTTCTAAGGTGCTAGAGTGTTGAAATTTATACAAGTGTGTGTTCTCGTTGACAACAGTGTTTTATATTTCCATAACTTAATTATCTATTTATCGATTAATTTAATTTAACTCTGATTCTTTACGAATGGTGCTATCTGATAGTGAATTTGAGAAAATTTGATTTTGAGATTCCGTTATACACTCTATGATCAAAAGTATGCGGACACTTTCGGATTTACACATTTTTTCGAATTTCTTCAAAAAGGTTCGAGTAACTGCACTTGAACTTTGATTATGTGATGAATAGGATTGAACTCGCATTTTACAATGAAGATTCTGTCACGAGAGCATTTAGGGGACCGACCAGAAATTGAAGAAGACGAAAATGAATTTCAGCTCACCTGGTTTTTCAGAAATCTGATGATGACCTGGAAATTTTATCAATGGTTATGCTTAATATGCTCATTACTTACATGCGTTTTCGTAAAAATAGCAAGTACATTCTGAAAGATATGAAGGTTTTCTTAAAAACTCCGGAATTTTTTAATTATAAAAGGCAGAGTTTTCAACCAAATTGTACCAAACATACCGAATACACAACAATGTACTAGACAGGCATTATATTAAAATTTGAAATAAGTACTTTGAATATTAGAGGAAATATGAGTATTTGAAGTAAATAATGTTTTACTGCGCATGTGCGAGACGTAGCATACTTTTTCTTTCATAACTTTAAAGCCAGCTATATAGCGCTACTTATATAAAAATTCCTGTTGAATACCATCAAGATTTAGAAAGTTAATGAAGGAAGGCATTGCAACCAACGGAATATGAGTTTCTCTTTAAGAGGAAACAAAATGATGAGGGATTTTCCACAAATTATTTTATTTAAACTTGATTTTTCGAATAATATTATAGAATATTATAAAAGTTGAATATGCTGAATACTCAGGCACATTTATAGAATAAATACGTAATTTTTATTACAGTTCGACGAATACTTTTCGAAGATTAAAGTTTTAAAAAAATATCAATTTGTGGAAAAACCCTCATCATTTTGTTTCTCTTGGAGAGAAATGCAGATTATTCTCACTTCAATGCCGATATCTTTCTAACTCTTAATGGTATTGAATTGGGCTTGGGAAAATTACTCCACGTCTCGCACATACGTAGTAAAAATTATTTTTGCAAATACTTATATTTCCTCTAATTTTCAAAGTATTTATTTCAAATTTTAATGCAATGTCTCTATAGTACATTGTCGAGTATTCTGTAAGTTTCGTACAATATGGTTGAACACTCTGCATTTTATAAGCAAAAAACATACGGGGGAATTTGGGATTTTTTAAGAAAACCTTTATATCTTCCAGAATATACATGCAATTTTTACGAAAATGCATGTAAACGATGAGCATATTAAGCACAATAACCATTGATGAAATGTCCAGATAATTATCAGATTTCGGTGAAACCAGCTGAGCTGAAATTCATTCTCGTCTTCTTCAATTTCTGATAGGTCTCCTAAATGCCCTCGTGACAGAATCTTCATTGAAAAATGTGAAATCAAACCTATTCATCACATCGTCGAAGTTCAAGTGCGTTTAATAGATTCCTTCTGTAGAAATTCGATTAAATGTGTAAATCCGAAAGCGTCCGGATACTTTTGGTCTTATGGTGTATTACTAATATAATAGCCCAGATCCTCCGGTAACGCTCTGACGTCACCAACAATAAAACTCGCGCCATAGCACTGCGAGACGTTAAACAGCATTATTTCATTGTTAGAGAACCTAAATTTCAGTCATTTTAAATTTAAAAGAGTAATTGTCGTTCTAATTTCCAAATAGCTCTAAAATAGTGAAATAAAATTTTCTATCGATTGATATAAAATTTATCTCGCTATGAACAATAGTTCCCGAGAAATTTTAAATTACATTAACCCTATATTTCAAATTAATTTCCGTTTTTTAATAGAAAGTAGTAAATTACGTCAGTGGTATATTATGCGCGTGATGTAGTTTGGACGCCAAATTGTATCTGAATGCAATCGTGGCGATGTTGCTTTCTCGCCAAGAATTAAATTAGCCACCAGTGGCGTGAATCTACCATTTGTTTTCAACTGCCGCCAGTTCCCGTTAATTCCAGCTTACACGATGACTATCAATAAATCGCAGGGGCAAACTTTCAATCATGTTGGAATTTACCTCAATGAGCCTGTCTTTTCACATGGACAGCTCTATGCTGCACTTTCAAGGTCTAGTATTCCCAATCACGTTAAAATTTACATAAAGACATCTGAAGTACAAGGAAAATTATTAAACAACGAAAAATACTTCACACGGAATGTTGTTTGCCAAGAGGTTTTTTGAATAAAGAAATATGTAAATAAAAAAATATTTCCCGTCGTAGGACATATGTTTATTTTATTTATTTTCAATCAGTGCTAAACATTTCTCTCGCATATATATATATATATATATATTTAAACACGTCAAATTTGAAGGAAAATATCTCGAATGAAGAGGCAATTTGCATCTGTCAAACCATGATGGGTGATTTTCTAGTTTATAATAATACATTAATGACTAAAAAGTAAAAAATCTTTAAAATAAAAAAACTACTCTTTAGCACATAAATAAAAGTATTTTTAAAAGCTGCTTAGTTGAGTTTATTTAATTTTTATCCTTTTTATCAGAAAACGTCCAAGACATGTCGATTTATTCTTTTTTTCAGACAGAAATTAATACATGTAGTACTTGCAATTTTAAATACTTTATTTACATCCAGAATATCGGCGTTTCTTCAGGGGAGTTGGAACCCTACGTCCGTTAACCCTTACCCTGTTATTTCGATGTACCTTTTATCAAAATCTGTTATAGATTCTTGTTTGAAATTTTTTATACAAAAAAGTACATCTTTGTCATTATACTGAAATGATTTTTAAAAAAATTCAAAAACTTATTTTTTACAAATTGTTTTGTGTCAGAACAAAAAAAATGTGAAATTGGCAATTTCGATGTACATTTTCTCAAAATCTGTTATAGATACATGTTTGAAATTTTTATAAAAGTAAAGTATACCTTTCTCATTATAATTAAATGAGTTTTTGGTTTATTTTTATTTTTTTTTAAATTAAAAAATAAAAATATAAAAATATTTAATTCATAAAATATTTAATTTGACATAGGGAAATTTTACCCTATTTTGACACAAAAAATTGTAAAAAATAAAGTTTTGAGTTTCTTTAAAAAAATGCTCACTGCGGTATAATGAGAAAGGTGTACTTCAGTTATATAAAAAGTTTCAAACATGTATCTGTAACAAATTTTGAGAAAAGATACATCGAAATGGCCAATTTCACATTTTTTGTGTTGACACAAAAAAATTTGTAAAAAATAAATTTTTCAATTTTTTAAAAAAATCATTTCAGTGTAATGAGAAAGATGTAATTTACTTGTATAAAAAATGTCAAACATGAATATATAACAGAATTTGAGAAAAGGTACATCGAAGTAACAGGGTTAGGGTTAACGGACTTTAGGGTTCCATCTCCACTTCACAATCCCAATTTAAGGATGCTTAGCAATGTCATACAATCTGAATTATAAGAAACCATGATTAAAGTCTTTTGTTTGACTTATATTATAGAGAAGAGAAATGGTTTTGTTTAGTCCATAGTGTTACAAAGCTATAAAATCGTTTCCCTGAGATGCTAATCTTGGCGAAAATTTGGCAACCATTTTGGCAACTTGGCGGCAAAAGGAATTTTCTAGAAGGACCTCGAGCTTTAAACCTATTTCTACCTGCTTCATGAACTTTCTGGAGATTACGTCACTTCCTACGTAATGAAGTCACTTCCTGTTGAAAAAGTATAAAAGCAAGCTCTCAAGCCAAGAAGAATCAGTTGGATTTTGATCAGCAAGCAAGCTGGTGATCTAATAAGAAACCTTTGAGCTCTGCGTAGAGATTTATCGGTAATCTCTTTTGTGATTTTTACAAGTGCTGTTTTAATATTTGTGCTACGTTTCTTTCCTAGAATATTTGTAAAATAAACAGCTTTATTTTCTTAATCCTGCTTATTGGATTGCATTCACGCACACAAACAAGACAATTTTGTTACAATAGTGATATCCTTTCATTCCAGCTATCATTTGTAATGTTCCAATAGCCATGGCACGGCAACTGATCTTTTTAAAAAATTTTAAACTGAAAAAATCCAAAAACATCTTATAATATAATCACACACCGTATCAATAGAATCACAAAAAATCCATTTGCAATGTTTATACATAGTTAGTGAAGTCAAGGGTCCTTAAACCTCGTTAGTTTATTATACTTTTTTACTTTACACTACGACACACCCCTGACTCCAGAGATAAAAATCTACGGTTTGCAGTTTGGATGAGTGTGCGTAGAAACTTTATTGATTGGTTGAGGTTTAATGGCGCAAGAGCCATTTTAGGCTAAACTGCGCCAATCAAGAGAAACTTTATTGAACAAAAAAAAGAAGAAGAAAAAAGGTTGCATACAGTGTTTTAACATTGACGAAAAACATTTGAAAATTATAAAAACGATGAAAAATGTGTATTTGCATATGAAAAGAAAGACTCGCGAAGCGAAAATAATTTTTAGACAGGTCCCAAAAGTTCGATGCATCTATATACTTGTAAGTTAAGATAATTGGTATGACAACTTAAAAAATCTAAGCATTGGATTATTCTAATTTAAATTTTATCTGCTAATAAAAAATCTAAAGATACTGAACAATCGTTAATAATTTAAAGAAAATAAATAAAGACAAAAACACAAAAAAAGAAATTGCAATTCTAGAATTAAAATAGCAGAAAAATCACAAAAAAGATGACACAATAAACCGTTAAAGAAGCATTCATACATGTAACACTTCTGCGAGATGCTACCACAGCTGTGGGGTTTTCACAATGTCTTAGGATAACAGTATAACTTTGTTATCAGAAAGAGAAAAGATAGCGCCCTAGGGAAACATTGGGTTTGACCTCCCCACATAATCGGAACTTAATGGGCCCCTCTAGTAAATAGGCCCCCAGGGAAGAAACTCCCCTTCTTTCTATTAGTCCTGGTTGTTTGATCTAAATGCCTCATACCTAGGGTAGAAACATGGGGCAGTTCTGACCTCTAATTTCCACATGGTGATGTTACTTATTACGTGTGGTAAAAAAAAGTGAATGGGTACATTTCGCAGCTAAACTGTCTCACCTGGCAGTGGCGTAGCGGCCGGGGGGGGGCAAGGGGCAATAAATGCCCCGGGAGCCAGTCTTAGGGGACGCCATGAAGTCAAAACATTAATGAATTATTAAGCCAAATACAAAGAGGAGGCCCGGGCGCCATTACGCTGATCGCGATTGGTGACGAAAAAATCATATCATCATAAAAATCAGATCGGACGACACTTACCCTCGTTACGCCATAATCTCCTGACATCCATAAAAAAATCCTCTAAAAGTATCCAAATTAACTTTTTCCACTGGGGTTTC
>BGPR01003301.1:0-11619 GCA_013235015.1 Araneus ventricosus | reverse complement strand
GATGAAATTGAATATTAGATCCAGAAGTTGTCTAGGAACTTCTGGAAGAGTCAGCCTACCCAATCATCAGTGTCAAACATTCTTCACCGGCAATGAATGGAGGCATGCATACCCAATGCCGCTACCTAATGGTTCCTTCTCCTTAAATCATTCTAATTGGAGATATTCTGAGCTGAATTCTTTTGTTTGAAGTTTTTTACTGCAACTTCAAAATTAGTCAGACTTTTCCTAACTCACTTCAAAAGCGGTTTCTGAAGCCAGACTTAAAATCCTCGTTACCTAAATTTCGAGGTTTTCGCAAGGTTTAGCTAGGTTTACGAGGTTTAAAACTCAGGTTGAAGAAAATAGGCACTCAAGCTATTATTATTATCCAAGTTAAGCATACTTTGGATGAGGTCAATTCGGTTGATGTGTTCTTATTTTACCTCTAATTTCCAATATTTTTTTATATTTCTCTAAAGTTACTTTTTAATTATTTATTAAAGTTTGTTTTAATATTTGATACAAAATCTTGTACTCAAATAAACGTATTTAATATTTTATCTATATGGAGTGGCAACGCGTATGTAATAAATCAAATAATGTATGTAATAAATCATCAAATAAAAATTCATATACTTTCCCTTTGATCTGTGTAGCAATGAATAGGTAAACAAATGCAATTATAAAAATTAGACACGTGAAGAGCAATTTGTAAACACTGCACAGTTTCATTTCTCAGCTCTGCATAAAAAAGCAACAAAAATAAGAAAATTAACATTTTGGACACTGAAAATCGTATTAAATAGGAATAAAATGACAGAGACTACAATTTGCTGAGAGGAATGATTTGTCACATTTATAGTTGCATATAATCATACATACAAAATATCATAGTTTTATAACGATGTTGCACCATTTGAAAAGATAATGGCGGTGCCAATTAATCAATTAAGAATTTCGCAAAAAGAAAATGACGTGACATCACAGCACATCGTAAGACGACTTTCAAAAAAATTTAGATTTTAAATGGCATGTGCAGTTACAGTTGTTGCGTGTTGACCTATCCAAAAAGTAAAGAACCGCGCTTGCAGTGAATATCTGCCTTTGCTTTCCACCAGAAGCCAAGTAAGTTCTACACCCAACTACAATTAAAAATAGGTGCTTTGGAGAAAAACGGTCAATCAATATGTCAATTTCAATATAAATTGCAGTTACAAATTCGATAACAATCGAACAGAATTACAGAATATAAAAAATATCGATAAAGAGTTAATTTATGAAAAAGGCGAGAACAGTTAAAGCTATTTTAAAAATTTGTCTTCCTGAATTTCTGTTTTAAATATCGATTATTCCTTCACAATATACTTCCTATTTTCATTGCTGATCGTTTTCGGGAATTGAACATCAAAATTTTCAGACTGATCCATCGAAAACTTTTTCCATTAACTCCGATTGTTTCCAAAACTTTTCTGATATCAAATCTTGCTAAATCCAATAATTTAGAAGAGTTCAATGCTCAAACTATTAAAATTGACAGAAAGCCTAAATAAGTTCAAAAAGAATTCTCTCAATGTGAAAAACCTGGAAGTTAATTCTCAGTTTAAAAAATTCGAATTAAAATCGTTTGCTGCAAAACAGAGAAGGGAAAAACATGAGCTTTGACTTTAAATGAAAGTAATTCATCTTAAACAGCTGTCGGAACTTATCGATTGCTCTTTATTATGCATATAGACTCTGTGATATAAAAGATTTTCTGAGAAATATTTCACTAATTTTTTTTCCAATGGGAAGTCTGAATTTTGGATGTTAAAAGAAGGTGGAGTTCTTTTTATATTATTTTTTGTACAAACCAGTAACACACGTTCGAAGAATTTTTGTTTCACTCATTTCGTCTTCAGACATGCAATTATTAAAAGAACAAGCTCTGAAGTCTTTCAAAAAACGAAACGGAAAGAAGAAGTGAGTATGGAGATTTATTTCTTCGCCATTATGGAGACATCTAATACAAAAAGCACTGTTCATCATATTTTCAAATTGTCCTCATTATTTGCTGAGAAATAACTTATTTTACTACAAAACTTCAAAATTTCACTCAAGATTCAACGGGAAGCAATTAAATCATTTTATATTTCAGCAGATTGGGTTAGATCTGACTATTCGTCAACACTGATATCTACGATGTCCAAAAACCCGAATGATATCCCACACTTGCGGTTGAGAAATACGCAACAGATTTTAAATCATATTTAAAATAATCCATTAGAAAAATTTTCTAGTTTCTACTGAAACAGGGCAAGTGTCAATCATAGAATGTCTGAATCTAGTACGGATTTATCAATCTAGAAATAAAAATAAAACCCATAACTAAAACTAGTAGTAAACTAACTAGAGTTAAGGTCTCGACTTCGGAAGCTGAAGGTTCCAGTTTTGAAACCCGCCTCCATCGAAGATCTGACGTGTATGTGGGACAATTGCACTCTAAATCATATGTTGGGGTACAAACATCCTTCTGCTGGTGTGGGGCAGAAGTTTGATGATGGGGGCGCCAGTTCAGATCCCGTCCCCGTCATCTGATCACGGTTCAAAATTATGGTGTCCGCGCCAAAATAACCCTTATTTCTCCAAAATGGGACGTTAATATAACTAAACTAACTTACTTCTACCAGAAACAGTACTTCTTGATGTCCGACTTGTTAAAATTCTTAATATATATGGGTGTTGGGATGGCCGACAAAACAAAACTTCTTTCCTTTTAAATATTTAATGATGATTTAGAATAAGAGTTAAATGGCTAATTAAAATGAAATGATTAACTATTTACAGAAGATCAACACAAATAAATTATAGCTGCAGGGTTACACGTATCCTCGTCGTTAAAATCGTCTTTTGGAGTAAGCGTCATTTTTCAACATCGCGTCTCGATGTCAGAGCGTCTACTGACGAGTTCTGTTCAGATCCGCTAGAGGCACCACTCAATTGGCGGGGATGAAGGGAGCTGCCGTTAGTCTGGCACCACATATATATCTACAATTTTGATGTAAAGAAATCAATCAAATTTCACTCATCTAGCTCGTTGAATTTTTGAGTTATCGAGCTCCCATAATCACGGACAGACAGTGTACCCTCTGACGAATTTTATCCAAAATATAATACAAATCTACAATTGTGAGATAAAGTCAGCATTCCCAGTTTCATTTATCTAGAGCGTTGCGTTTTTTTATTTAAAGTGTTCACATACATAAAAAGAGACAGAACAGGTCTCTATCCAAATGCAGCTCCAAAAATGTACAGAACAGAACGTCGTCTCTTGCTAACCAGACCGGTCACTGGACGGTTTGATGGGCAAGACAGGGGAATTTTATTTAAGAAAAAAAGAAAAACAAAACAAACAAAGAAAAAGAAAGAAATATTTACACTATGGCATTTTCACTTTTACACTATTAGTTCGTAATAGTCTTTTTTCCTTTAGATGTTGTTTTACCCTTCTTCTTTGAAGGGGGGGGGGGGGATGTCCGGTAATTTGGGGCATGTTCAGCTCGCTGGAAAGAAGAAGGCTACAGAGGCCGGAAAAGATCTCTGTTCTCGCTTATGAATTTGAGAATCCTGCGAATTTTATGCCTGGGGACGAGGTTATTGGCGACTCTTTTCAGCCATTCTTGTTCGAAGTTTGGCACTGGCTTCCTCATATGCCAAGACAATGTGAGAATACACTCCGTGGCATAGTGAATTGCCGTGTCAATTCCACCACAACTGCAATAATCGCTGTCAGAGAGGTGAAACCTTTTGAGGTAGGCAGGGAAAGAGCCATGTTGAGAGAAGAAAATAACATCCTCTCTAATCCAGTTAGTGGGACGGAGGCTAACTGAGGGCATGGTGTTATAGATTTTCCTGCTTGTATCGCCATTCTTCCATGAAATTTGCCACTCCTCAAGCATGCTCTTCCGGAGGAGGCCTTTTATGTGCGGTTTAAGAAACTTAGTATGTGAATAGGGTTGCCCATGTTGTGTTGCGTCTTTTGCCAGTTGGTCTGCTCTCTCATTGCCTATATTGCCTGCATGCGCTTTAACCCAAGAGACTTTTATTATTGGATGTGTGAGAAGGATTTCGAAAATTTTTCTTGCTGTTTCGTTTGTGCTCTTTGAATTGGAAGATGCCATGATACTTGCTCTATTGTCTACGTGTATTTTGGAGGTATTGTGGTTTGGCAGATGAGATGCGTATATTTCTTCTTCGTGAAGTGCAGTGAGTTCAGCTTGAAATACGGTGTTGTTGTCGTTGAGTTTAGCAGACCACTGGTAGGCCCAGATGTCATTGGTCAAGGCGCAGAAGGCAGCTCCAACTCCGTGATCGATTTTCGAGCCATCTGTGAAAATATTTATAATGTCTTTTCGGGCTATATATGCTTCTCCGTCTTCAAAAGAGATTTGGTTCGGTTTGAGATGTTTTGAAGGATGAGTGGACCAGCCTGTTGCCTTCATCTCCAGATCTTGCGGTTGGGTAACTGTAATGATAGGGGGAAGAGGGATTCTTAGGGGATAAATTGATGTATACAGTAAAACTCCGGGAATCCGAACTAATTGAGGCTGATCTTTGTTCGGATTATCCAGGAAATTCAGTAAAATACTCTTGATATAGAAAACGGAGTAGATTATTGACTCTAAGTGCTCTGTGAAAGCGTACGGAAAGAACACGCGGCGATTCGCACTGTACAGTGGCAAACAAGTTGAGGGTAAAAAGAAGATATCTGAGTGTGTTTCTACTAATGAAGGTACTGCATTCATTCTTAAAGACCAATTCGAATACTTCTTTTAAGTTAGGAAGAAACATTAGATTTGTTTCTGATTCGTAATTGTTATTTTTCTTCATTTTTGAGTAAAAATTTTTCAGAAAATTATAAAAATAGATGTTCGGATTATTCAAAATTTCGAGTTCCTGGGGTTAGGATTGCTGTGGTTCTACTGTAATAACGAAATTAATGTTCAACAAAAATTAGCAAATTCAATGTTTGGTTGGTTGATTACAATTTTATGGAGTGAGATACAGGTTCTACATCCAACATGTGAAGTGAAACATAAAGTCGAAATGAAAAGGGGAAAAAAATAGTTCAGTGAAACTTCTATAAGCAGTCACCGATGCATAGCGGTCATCCCTTTTAAGGCCATTTTTGCTCGGCATGAATTTTTGGCCCATAGACTTAATGTTAAATGAACCTCTAGGAACTGCCACTCGAACCCCTCTGAGCAGCCGGGTTGGTCGCCATTTCAGCATCAATGAAATATTTCTCTTTTTCCTCCCTGGTCTTGGTTTATTTATAAGGAAAAAGAACACAAAAAATTCACACATTCAAAAACAACTCTTATCGAAATGAAATATTCCTTTCCCAGTGTGAAGAGAAAAGTGAATTTCGGTCTCTACTGGGCTGGGACATTCAAGAATTTATTTGTGCTTTTCAGACGCTGATTTGGACTCTGACAAAGAAGCTACAGATATGGGTTGCGACTCTCAGCAAATGAAATTTTTGGCTCAACAGAAATTAGGAAATATAGATGATATTATTGTCCATCCCTCAACAACTGCCGACGAATGGATTAGGAATATATATTTTTCATTAAAAAAAATTGGAAAAAGTTACCTCCGGAAAAATTTAAAGATGCAAGCAAACACAAATTCTATCTCGTTTTGAAGTTAAAATTTTCGAATAAAGTACTTTTTTAGATGACAAATCCTGTCTTGTTTAAATATATGTTTTTCAATTGGTTGGTATTTTGTACTTCAAAACATGAAGGTCCTTTAAAGCGGCCACCTCTCTTAGCGGTTAATTGTCCTTGGAATGGAGGGTGGCCTCTGTAGAGAGGTTTCACAGTAGTGGATAATTTTTGTGCTGCTTTGGAAAAATGTAGAAATGGAGATTTTCTTACACGGACAGAAAATGCATGGTAATCGTCCCTATAACATTTCTATAAAACGGGCAATTGCTTTATGAGTGAAGTTGCTACCTTTATTTATATATATAAAAAAACGTACATTGAGTGCACATCATTGATACACATATTTTGTGTTATTGTATATATAAATGGGGCGAATTTATTTCGTCACAATTTTAAACTGTCGATTTCATTCCGAAATATGATTGAGGTGATGTTCCGAATACTGCTTATTTAACTAATTTTTACTATCAACATTCTGGGTGTATAGCTCAAATTAATTCACTTTCTGTTATGTGTCTTTTGACCAGTCCGGTTATATTTGAGAAGGAGACGCGGTTGTCGGCTGAGCTCCACGTAAATGGCGTGGTAGCACTCCACACTATTCCAGTTTTCAGCCCATCCATTTCTGTGTGTCATTCCCGGTGGCTCTATGCAAGCGGTTACTCTGATCCTCTAGGACAGGGATTCCCAATCTTTTTTCCCTCCCGTACCCCCTGAATATTCTTTTTGTTTTCGCGTACCTCTTACTATCATATCCAACCCCCCCCCCTTCCCAACCATCCGTCTATGCAAAGAAATTGTTATCATTAATATTAAGGTTAGCTTAAGTTAGCTTAAAGGTGAAATTACTCGAATGATAATAACCTTTGCTTGGCTTATTTTTGATTTTTATTCCATCTTTATAATAGTATTAGTTCAACGCCAAAGCAAATGAAATCTGAATTGTAATAATTTCACATTAACTTATAAGGACAGATAAAAATGACACTTCGTAATAATCAACTATTCTAGTGGTATAGTTATTAAATAGCAAGTATTCACTTGGAGAAACAAAATTTTCTCACACTGTAAAAAAATTCCCGTAAAATTTACGGTTTTAAGCTGGCAGCTGGGTTGGTTGTACAAAACCGTAAAAGTTACGAAGTAAATCCGTAGGCACAACGGTTTTTTACCGTATGAAATTAAGTTTTCTCCGTAAAAATTAAGTCATCGAAGTAAATGACGTCATCGACTGAGTTGAGTTGCTTTTCTCCTTCTGTTCGAGTTGAAATGTGCTGATGTGTATTATCAATTAGGAATATTAATTAATCAAGGCTTAATTATTAATTTCAATTAGTTTAATTAATATAATTCTTAATTGAACTTACTTGGACGATTTCGATGCAAGATTGTGACAAAACTTCTAACTCCTCCGAGCCGGGGATTGAAACCGCGTTCGTAGAAATAAAAGGCAGTCGCTCTAACCACTAGACCACCGGAGACTTCATAAAATGAAGTAAAAATAATCTATTTGAGTTTTAAAGTCACTATAGCTCTAGTGGCGCCATCTAGTGGTGTAAAAATAAACTATTGCCAGAACACGTGTTTTAAGGTTAGCTTTCATGAGTGACAACAGGTTACTGCAACATGTGTAAACAATAGCGGAGATGGAACCCTATTAAAAACATGAAATGAATGCAATGAAATTACATTTAAGAAAAGGGAAAGTTATCATACGGAAAGCAATACCGTATGACGAAAAATAGAATTTGAACTGACGGTTTTAAACCGTTTATGGCTGGAGCGGAAAACGGTGAAAAACCGTTTTGTCAACAAAACAGCTTTAAACCGTCAAATATACGGAAAAAGTCCGGGAAAAAAAACGGATATTTTTTACAGTGCACTTTTTTATCCTTATGCTTTCTTGTTTCCTCCATTAACAACTTTGATTTCGCGTACCCCCAACTGGTCATTCGCGTACCCCCAGGGGTAGGCGTACCACAGGTTGTGAACCTCTGCTCTAGGACTACTGCGCCTACTCCTCCTCTCGCTTTCGGGACAGAGCCACTCCTCCCTTCCTCCACAGGTCTGCATTTTGCGGTTTTCGCTTTTGTGATAGAGCCTCGCTCCCCATCCCTACGGTCGCATTTCAGTTTTATGACCCGACGCTCCTAACAGATAGCGAACGAATATGAAAATCCAAAGTTTCTCCATGGCACTACGCCAATCCACATTAGACTTTCGCATTGACGACGGGTTTTGGAGCGACGCGAATGAAATTGCGTTGAGCGGTCTCCGTGAATGTCCAGCTTCAGAGCTGTGGTGGAGAAGTTTGGAGAGTGAGGTGTTGTCTTGTATGTCGTTCTGTTCAACTGACCATGATTCAGAGTTACAAGTTCCCCCCAAAACAACCCTCATGTCTGAAATTAAACAAATGGTCTGATTTACTGGCGCTTTGCCCAGATAACATAAAATTATCGCGATCGATAGCGTAAAATTATACACTAAAACTTCTCTTAGCGGCCATTCCTGTATAGCGGTCATCTCTCTCAACGGCCACTTTTGTTTGGAACGGAATTTTTCGGCCATAGACGTAATATTGAAATAACCCCTATTAACGGTCACTCAAATCTCTCTGAGGGGCCAGGTTGGTCACCTTATGCTGCAAAGAAATACATTCCTTTCTAGTCCAGTAAACGAAGGGTTTGAAAAAAAATAATAATAATATAATTTTGGAAGTTGATACACATGTTCATGAGCAGATTATAATGAACATACTAAAAGTCCCCGGTCCTGGGGGTGAGCTCGCGGCGCCATCTTGGGTTTCATCCCCCTTTTTTAGTTTTGCCTGAATATCTCGAAAATTATTCAGTTTTCAAATTACAAATGATTTAAAAAATTAAAAAGCGTAAAATTCCCTAAAAATTCACACTTTTATTTTTCTTCCAGCTTTAATAGTCTTGGAGATAATGGGTCTCAAAGGTGGCCACCATCTTAGATTCCCCCCCCCCTTTCAGTTTTTCTAGAATGTCTCGAAAAATATTCAAAATTGAAATTACGTGTGAATTAACAAATTAAAGAGCGTGCGATTCCCTACAGATAAGTTCATTGATGTTTCTTCATGCTTTAATAGTTTTTGAAATAATTGGTCTCAAAATGGATGAATTTGTAAAGAATCTTAATTGATAGTACAATATACGAAGGGTTTGAAGAAAAACAAAAAATCAAATAGTTTTTAAAATTGGTAAGAATGTTCTCGAGGGTCTCTTTTTGAACATAGTAAAAGTCCCCGATCCTGGGGTGGGAGCTAGCGCCGCCATCTTGGGTTTCATGCCCCTTTTTTAGTTTTCCCTGAATATCTCGAAAACTATTCAGTTTTCAAATTGCAAATGATTTAACAAATTAAACAGCGTAAAATTCCCTATAAATAAATACCTTTGTTTTCCTGCCAGATTTAATAGTTGCCGTTATAATGGGTCTCAAAGTTTATCGCCATTTTGGATTTCATCCCCTTTGTAGTTTCTATTGAATATCTCAAAATATATTCAATTTTTAAATTACATGTAATCATAAAATTAAAGAGCGTAAAATTCCCTACAAATTCTTGCTTTTATTTTTGTTTTAGCTTTAATAGTTTCCGAGATAACGGGTCTCAAAAGTTTCCGCAATCTTGGATTTAACCCCCCTTTTCTTAGTTTTTCTTGAATATCTCGAAAACTATTCGATATTCAAATTACATGTAATACAGCATATTGAAGTTCGTAAAATTTCCAACAAATTCTTGCTTTCATTTTCTTTCTAGCTTTAATAGTTTCTGAGATATCCAAGAAAAACTAAGACAGGGATATAAAATCTAAGATGGCGGCAAATGTTGAAACCCATTATCTCCGAATCTATTGAAGCTAAAACAAAAAAAAGCATGTATTTTTAGAGAATTTTAAGCTCTTTAATTTGCTGATTACATGTAATTTGAAACTTGAATACATTTCGAGATATTCAAAAAAATTTAAAAAGGGGAATGAAATCCAAGATGGCTATAACCTTTGAGACCCATTATCTCGGAAACTATTAAAGCTGGAAGAAAAACAAAAATATGCACTTGTACTTAATTTTACTGTCTTTAATTTGTTAAATCAATTATAATTTGAAAATTGAATACTTTTCGAAATATTCAGAAAAAACAAAAAATGGGGGATGAAATCCAAGATGGCGATGCCAGCTTCCCCCCCCCCCCAGGATCGGGGACTTTTAGTATGTTCAACATGGCACTCTCGAGAACATTTCTACCAATTTTAAACACTATATGATTTTTTGTTTTTCTTCAAACCCTTCGTTTATTGTACTATCAATTAAGATTTTTTACAAATCATCCATTTTGAGACCAGTTATTTCAAAAACTCTTAAAGCATGAAGAAAAATCAATGCACCAATCTATAGGGAATCGCACGCTCTTTAATTTGTTAAATCGCATGTAATTTCAATATTGAATAGTTTTTGAGATATTCAAGAAAATCTGAAAGGGGGGAGGAAATCAAAGATGGCGGCAACCTTTGAGACTCATTATCTCTAAGACTATTAAAGCTGGAAGAAAAATAAAAGTATGTATTTTTAGGGAATTTTACGCTTTTTAATTTGTTATTTGTTAAATCATTTGTAATTTGAAAACTGAATAGTTTTCGAGATATTTAGGAAAAACTGAAAAAAGGGGGATGAAATCCAAGATGGCGCCGCTATCTCACCCCCCAGGACAGGGACTTTTAGTACGCTCATAATAAGCTCCTCACAAACACGTGTACCAATTTTCAAAACTATATGGTTTAATGTTTTTTTCATCCTCATATTGGACCTTCGTTCACTACATTATTCATATTTCTGACCTTTTCGCCTTTTATTAAAAGAAAGTTCGTTGTTGAGAGATTTTACTGTATTAAGTCTAGATACCAACATGAAATAATGGCGCGACTAAATTTTTCTAAGAATAGTTTATAAATATATAAAGAATATTTTATTCATCGCAGAACAGATAAAAAAAATCTTTTCTAGAATTCACTGGTAATCTCGTGCATCTTTTGAGCAGTGCTTAAGCGTTGTATACCACTCAAACTGTTTGTATCTTTACACATTGAGTTCGTGATTTTTTACTGATATGACGTCGAATATGCGTAAAAATAGCATAAATACTTTTGTTACGATTTTTCATTAGATATTCAGTTTATGTAATTTCAAAATGTTATCTTGATCTAACAATCCATCTTACAGCATTCATCTTCGAGAAAAATTTCTAGTAGGCATTCAAATATTCACAATGTCACATATGCATAAAAATAGCGTAAAAGTCTAGACTTTTATTACATCTTTTTCATTAAATATTCAGTTCGTGTAATTTCAAAATCATATCTTGGTTTAACAAATCAAATATCGCATCATTCATCTTCAAGAAAGTTATAATTTTAAGGAAATATTATATTTACATAAGGTCTTTTGAAGGGAAATTTTTCCCCAGTATGCAAGACATGTCTTCCGAAATCTGATTTAACCGGTAGACCTTGAGCTAAAGTTCACGCCTATGGTCACCCGTGCATAACTGTAACATACACAAAAGTGTTGGGTTTTGGTTAGTGATAAGACAAGGTGATATTTTACCCTTACGTAAGATGGAAATACAAGTTTAATTTTAATGCAACCAATGCAAGAGTTTATGTAATCCTTTATGAATTTTCTTGATTGATGAAATTCGCCTCCTGAACGCAATTGATATAAATCACAATTTCATTAAAAATTCATTACATCCATACCGAGTTTTCTCAATAAAAGTATATTTTAGAACATTCGACTTGAACTCTTTAAACCCGTTATTCGTAAAGAATCAAAAATCCCTTTTCGGCAAGCTTGAAGGCAAAGGTAGATTCCTTTACGTTAATGTTACAAAAGTCATGAAATATTACATATG
>BGPR01003300.1:129297-142118 GCA_013235015.1 Araneus ventricosus | reverse complement strand
AACAACGTGTTGAATACCTCACGCATACAGTTAGCAATACGTAACTGAACGAAGTAATGATCTTCTTTCGAGTCGGATATCACTTGGCATTTTCGCCCCAGATTTTCAGCTGCTTCTGAAGAAAATGGCGCGTGCAAACCAGAGCGAGAGGAAGTGCTTTACTTTTCTCTGGGTGTTACAAAATGCCGATTTTTGCTGGCAGGAGCAAAAAGAAAGGATCGAAAGCCCCTCTTTTGTAGTGGAAGAACTAGAGGGCACGAAATGGAAATTGTGGTTGTACCCTAGGGGAATATTAACAGAAGATGTCGCTCTCTTCTTAATACGAGATGAAGATACGACTGGAGCGGAGTACGTAAAAACAGAATACGATCTCGCCTTCTTAGATTCCGATAACAAAGTTCTGAAATCGATTGACAAAGTGGAGGTTAGTTTTCACAAGGACCATCGCTTAATGGGTCATCCAACTGTAATGCAATCGAATGAATTTGATGATGGAATGCCGAAATTTATGTCGAACGAGGCGATTACAGTTCGATGCAGAATATGGAAATGTGTGGGCGAATTCTCGGATAATATGATATGCAGATCCTGCAACCGAATATATGTAGAGGGTACAGTGAGCGTGTGGAGGATTAAAAATTTCAGCTCTCTCGATACGGGTAAAGAATGCATTCACGAAATCAAATCAATGAGGACTGGTGAGCATTTGATGTCTTTGAAACTGTTACCTTGTAAATTAAATTCTGCCCCTTTTCAATGCGATATTACTCCCAGGAAACATGCTATAAAATCTTGCAAGATAGGGTTTGTGCCGTTAGTTGCTTCCGGTCAGTTAGGCTTTATCTTAGAAGGTTTTTATAAATTTGACGTGCCAGGTAAAACGCAAAAATTCGTAAAACATCCGTCTTTCAAGGGGAGATTAATGGAAGACAAACATCTTTTTTTACCGAACGGCGTTCTTTCCTTGCTGTGCATATGCAAGTTTTGTTACGGAGTCGTAATGGAAGAAGATATTTCTACTAGTGGAATTGATGTTGATAAGATTATTCAACAACATAATTTTGTTTCAAAAGATAACCCTTGTTCAGCTTCTTCATCGGGCTTCGATGATCTTCGGAAAAGCTTGAAAGTTATTAAAACTCCTGCGAGTGACGATTTACGTTCTTCAGTGATTTCAGCTTCTACTCAACTGCGAAATGACTTCGCTCCAGAAGATGGCATTTGCTCGTCTTCCCATGACTCCAAGTCACAAGAAGATAAAATATTTCCTAGGATTGCCAAAAAAGATTGTTTAAATTTGATTAGAGATTTCGGTTTCATGTGGCTTCAGCATATTCATTCAGATATAAAGCTGAGGACGAGTGGCGGAACGTATCCTGCCCATAAGTGTGTTCTCAGTGCCCGGAGTTCGGTGTTCAAAGCTATATTCTCGAACTACCCGAGGGAGAACGACTGCCTCGTCATTAAGGATGTGGATGGTGACACTGTCTGGAACATGCTTATGTATATCTATAGTGGCTTTATCGTGGAATTAGACTGGGACATTGCTTTTGGGCTGTATGAGGCAGCTGCTAAATATAAACTCCTCGCTCTGAGGGATGTATGTTCATCCTACCTGAAGAAGCACTTGTGTCTAGACAACGCTTTCGAGACGTGTCTGCTCGGTGCTCAGTATGCAGATGATGATCTGAAGGATTTCGTGCATGATTTCATTTCGAGACGCACTGGTTCGTGGAGAAATCGTTTTAGAAAAGTAGTGAAAAGATTTCGTCGCGGTAGTTCTGCTCGCTCCAATTCTGCATCCAGCTTAAATGAAGAACGGTCGGTGGTTCATAAAAATGCTTTGATTGAGGATTTCAAAGCTATGCTGGATTGCAGTATTTATTCAGATATAAAGCTGAGGACGAGTGGCGGAACGTATCCTGCCCATAAGTGTGTTCTCAGTGCTAGGTCTCAGGTGTTCAAATCTATACTCTCGAACCACTCAAGAGAGAGCGACTGTCTTGACATCGAGGATCTGGATGGCGACACTGTCTGCCGCATGCTTCGGTATATCTACAGTGACGAACCCGGGGAATTGGGATGGGACAGTGCAACTGGGCTGTATGCGGCTGGCAATAAATATGAATTCCAATTTCTGAAGAATGTGTGCTCATCCTACTTGGAGGAGCACCTGTGCAAAAGCAAAGTGCACGAGACGCTGCAGCTCCTACAACTGCATCCAGACAAGGATCTAGAATATTTCGTAATGGACTTCGTTACGAGAAACATCGGGGATTACAATCCGCAAGAATGTTCTCAGATGTTTCTTGATGTAGTAAAATTGATGGGTTCAGATCCGGATGATTCTGAATTACAAAATCTGCTTCGCACGTTTAAAGAATAGTGAAAAGGTAGGTTTATTCTTTTACGTCTAATTATTACGTATTTATTACTAGCTTGCATTTTATTGATCGGAATATTTTCTGAAATATTTTAACATGTCCTTCTGTGCTTAAAGGCTATAACTGCTCCTTTCTATTTGACGAAACACTGTGAACTTTTGCAAACATTTAACTTATTGGTACACCCCTAATATATCAACCACCCCTCCTGAGCGGTGGTCATCATATAATCTAACCACTCAACCTGTGCGGTGCTCAATTTATGATCTAACCACTTATCCTGTGCTGTGGTCATCATATAATCTAACCATCCATCCTGAGCGGCGGTTATCGTTTAGTTTTTTTTAATATAGTGAAACTTCTTCACAGAGGTCATCCTTGCCAAGCATTGATACGGGACGTTTAAGTGCTAAATAAATAAAACATGAAAAAAGTGGGTAGGTAATGGTTTATTTTACTCTGAAAAAAATTAATAGAGTTAAGCAATCTAATAAAATGAATACGTAGTGTTACACTACTTCAGACGTAAAATCCATAAATTAAATAAATTACGCCTACCTCAGTTTCCACGGGCCGAGAGCGCTGTCGAGAGCTGGGGATCCACTTTCTGAAATAGAATTATTGAATCCATATTCCAATGCAAAGGAAGAGAAAGCCACTGAAACGAACACGTCTTTATTTGATGGTGGCGAAATCGCCTCTGCTTATTTACATTCTCCCCGCGCAAGCGTCAACAAACTGTTGCCACTCAACTATAACAAAACAATGGTTATTTACATGCTGATAAAGGTTCTTTAAAAATGTACACATTAAGAAAAGGTTCATTATATACAAAATTTCACATTCAAGAAAGTTCGAATGTTCATTTACACATGTTATTTGTCTTTGGGTTATTTTCCCACCAATTCTCGAATAATATTGAAAAGAGTCCTGGCTGAAGATGCCTGCTCTGGATTGGTGGGAAAAGTTCAAGCGTCCAGTTACGTCACTCGTTGGAAGAGGAGTCGCGACACGTAGAATAAAAAAAATTCAAAGCTAATCCGAAACCAAGTCATATTTTAAAGTCGATTTTACTTTCCAAATTATATCATTTTTTCTTGCACATAATTACAAAACTGGACGCAAGTCATCTTATAATTATTTCTAAAAATGAAAATAATTTGAATTGTCTCCATTCGCAACCTACTTCTTTCGTCCGACCATTAAGTTGACATCAGGGAAAATATTCTCTCCCCATTTGCATTGTGGGCTGGAATGGCAAATACCTATTAGCATAGCTTTATCAGACATGACTTATGATCGATATACTTCATATCTTCAATAAACTTCAGGCATTTCTCTTCCGCACTCAATTTCATAGCTGCTTCGCAGTTTTCGTTGGCATTAATTTTCTCTAAATAATCTTTTAGATGTACAAACGGGTAATCTCAGTGTTGCCAATATCGATGTTTCTTACTTGTAAATATGCAATAGTACGTTCTGTTTCTTCCCATTCAGGAACTTGGTTGAGAGTCAACCAGTCCCTGGCGTCTCATGCGGAAGGAAATTAGTTCATCGTCTCATGATTATTATAGATCATGTTTAGGAAGAAAACGGGACAAATACTAATAGGACTGAGTAGTGAAATACGGTGATAGTCCCGTGTACACGGGACGCATGACGAACTTAGGAAAGAAGAACTGCAAATATATGAAAGGTTTGAATAAGTAGTGGCAGTTCTAGAATATTTAGTTTGTAACTGTTTTTAGTTATTTTTATGATCTCAAATTCTTCCTAGGATGCTTTAACTTAATATATATTTATATTCAAATATCTGCAGTTTAGAAAAATTTTAATAAAGTTTAAAACATTTTAATAAATTTCAATGATATATTTTCCAAATTAACCCGGCTGTTGTGTTCTGTGTGCATGCTACGTTTGGGTCAATTGACCCGAACACTAAATATTAATTGCAGCAGTCTTTTATTCTCCACGCTTTCAGAACTATATTATGTTTAGAGATCAAATAAGAATTGCTTTACATAATAAACTTGATATTTGAAAAAAATAATACAATGAATAATTAAATATAAGCATATGTATGTTAAATAAAAAATTGAAATAGAATATTCTTTTTACTCTTACCTCCTTTTTATTTGCAATTTGGACAGTAATATGACACATGTTACTTGCAGATATGTATTTTATAATTCTTACACAATATATTTATTTTATTATCATTGCTTGATCGACGGAACCTGCATTGGCTACGTTTATTAGTTAACTGTGAATTAACTATGGACATCAATGATAAACCATTTTGTCCTTTACCCTGTATTCTTTTGAATATATTTATTTCTGTGGAGATGTTGTCTTGCCAGAATGTATGAAGCAATTAATGATTGTCTAGTTCTTCTAAAGCAACTTCTCGTCAACTTCTTTTCATTCCATTTGCTATTGATTAATATCCAGAGAATAATTACATTATAAGCAAGACTATTTAGCATATTATAAAATATAACCATAGGCCAGCAATTTGCTTTCCTTTAAAAGTATAAGTATTCAAAAGCTGATTAAGAGTATTCACAGCTCCTTTATAGTGAAATATAATCTTTTTTGTCTGGTCTGTAACTAATTCCTTTAACATGATGTGTCCAGCTCATGAGAATGATCATCCATTCTTTTCCATATACCCTTTGGCCTTCAATATTTGTCATTTTGAATATATCTTTCTGGATTGTAGAATTAAATACAGTTTAACCCTTTGCGACGCAAGGGATTAAATGTTTTGAAATATGATGAAAAACACCATTAATGGGTTTATTTTATTGTTTAGACGTAGAATCTACCAAAAGTTTTTAAAAAAAGACTTACTTCATTTCGAGGGGGGTTGTCCCCCTTTGGGGTCAACCCCCTCATATGCGAAACCCTTAGATACTGCCACCTTGATACATCCAAAAAATATTGTTGAATCTTATGGAAAATCGTAAATTAAAACTTCAAGAATATCGGAGGAAAATTTTCGAGTTAATTTGCTAAAATTGTAAACGTCCAGAACTGAAAAAAAATCTCTCATCTCCGAGTTAAGGAATTTTTCCAAACTTTATCTCTAATAATTCCTATCCCGAAACGAAATTTCATAAGACTGCTCTATACATTCTAAAAGGAGTACAATTAGCCCTATCCCAAACCTATTATTTTCAATTTATAGTTTAATTTAACGGTTGAGAAGCGAGTGAAATTAGGTGTGCATTACATGGCACACTGCGCCGCAAAGGGTTAAAATGCACTTTTTACATCCGTTACTCGATGTTGAATACCTAGTTACGTCTAGAGCTGCTTTATAACATTGGTGGCTAGAACTTGAAGGTGGATGCAATGACCAGCTTATATTTTGATGTTTCGACTGAATATGCTGCACATTATTGAACAGTTTGGGCAGTGGCGGCTCGTGAGCTCAGAAACGAGGAAGGCCGCAAAAAAATATTTGTCAAGAAAATACAACTTCAAAAGCTACTTTATCACTAGTTAGGCCAATTTTTTAAATTCCAAATCCATATGTGAAATTTCCTGCTTTTCAAACAAAGTAAATAGCCAGCATATGATGGTAAGACTTAAGTTTGATGTGCGGTTTCCGCCAAGTTGGCAAAAATCACGCCAACTATGAAATACTTGCCAAAAGTTCGCCATATTTTCATTAAAGGGTTGCAATAAAATAACTAACGTGCACCACATTTGGCGAGAAATCGCCAGAAAAAAATTCAACTTTGGCGAACGCACATTAAACTTAAGTCTAGCCGACATGTTCTATTAGTTTTACTAACAAAAATTAAAGTGAATGTTGATGCGACGATTCCTCTGACGAAAAATAATAATAATAACAATCGGAGCTCCACATATACACTTCCCTCAGTAGCGAATCTAGGATTCGGGTCGGGGGGGGCGGGGGGCTGAGGTCATAAAAACTCTGTATCGTCATGATGACTGTCAAACCTCAAGGTTAAAGTGAACCAAAACACTTTAATTTTACAGACTTTACTCACCTGACAATAAAAATCTTAAAAAACAATACAATATTTTCGATAATTTAATAAAAATTACAATGAAATAACTAACCAAAAAGTGTCTTCGACCGCGTCAAAGCTACAAGTACGAGTAGAATGACTACAAAATTAGGAAAATTTTCGAGCCTGTCAAGCCAGAAAGCAATGTTGAAATGTTTTTATTATTTTTTAAAAAGAGGGAAATTAAGAAAAAACAGTTGTAATAATGTTAAATAAAATCGAGAATTCTGGCGGGGCTCGGGGGGGGGGGGCTGTAGCCCGATAGCCCCCCCTGGATTCGCCACTGACTTCCCTCCTTACCCAATTAACTCGATAACATTCTTTCAAAAATGATTATCAAATAACTCATATACAGAAAATTTATTTTTAAGCTAAAACATATTAAATACATTGGTACTTACGTATTAACGCCACCGAGGCTACAGATTTGGCGGTTTTTAAGTGCCGCCAAATTTGGCGTTTTTTTTACTTACGTATTAACGCCAATTTGGCGGTTTTTGTACTTACGTATTAACGCCAATTTGGCGGTTTTTAAGTGCCACTGACGCCACCGCAGCTACAGATTTGGCGGTTTTTAAGTGCCGCCAATTTGGCGGTTTTTGTAAACAAGATTGCTCTTTATTGGCGCATTACCGCCAATCTGTAGCCTCGGTGGCGTTAATACGTAAGTACCAATACATTTTTTATTGAAGTACTCTAAAAATTTAAAAGTTTTAGAATAGTATTATATGCTTGAATCTATCGTTGCAACACGAACCGAAAGCGAAACTCATAAACAGCCAATGAGATTGCAACTTGTGTGAGAATGAGGAAAAAAGAAAAATATGTTAAAAAGAGCATCTTTCTTTCGTTCATTTGGCTCCGTGCCAGACAGAGCTGTGTTGACTTTCAGCCCATAGCCCTTCTAAGTTAAAGGAAGAAAGAGTTGCTTTTTCACTCCGGATTTTCTGCTCAGTGAACGGATTTCGGGGAGGGGGGGCAGATTATTTTGCAGCTCAGACCTGCGTCTCTCGTCGTTTGGATTCATTTTATGCCCTTTTTTCAATTGATTACTACTGTTTTGCATTTTCGTAAGTCATTGAACTCTGAGAGTGGAAAAGTAAGCAAATAAGATTCAAAACGAAAAATACAAGTTTAAATAATGATTTCAGGGTGTGCTGCATCTCTGTATCCCTAATGGACGAGCCACCACCGCAACTAAACGAAAGAAAATGCTCCTTTTAAAATATTTTTCATTTTTTCCTCAAAAACAAACAAAAAATTTGATAATTTTGAAAAACAAAGTTTACAAAACAATTTACAATTTCCGGAAATGCTCAGAATTGAAAATGAGAAATATCAATATAAAATGAATAATAAAATAAACTTAAACAATATCAAAACAATAACATATACATAAAAGTTCTATCTGTTCAATATGTTTCACTGTATCAGTCTTATTCAAATCACTCTAGAACAATTAGTTATTGCCACTTGAACAATTAGTTGTTGCCACTTGAATTAGTTATTGCCACTAGAACTGTTAATTGTTGACTATGAATCTGGTTTTATTCTTCTAAGTTCTCTACATCCAAAGGGAGAAGTCCTTCTGAATTTTGGAATGGTTTATTTAATCTTCCTATTGTAGTAATTCCGGCTTTAAATTGTAATTTAAATGGAAGAGGCGGTAATTCTAAAATAAACTGAGGAGTAGAAGTTGGAATTGTCCAATATGCTCCAGAAATTGTTAATAAAAAGCCTCTTTGTAATGAGTTTAGTTTTCTTGATATTCCATTAGTCGGGTTTTTGCTCCAAGCTGAAGCTTCATGTGACAACACTCTTTCTATAACTGTTGTATATAGAATGCGTCTAGATTTTTGAGTAATTCCCCATGTCACACCAGCAGTTTTAAGAAAATTTTGTAACAAAGAATAAACTCTATTTAAAAGGTATCTAATATGGGTATTCCAATTAAGTTTATCATCAAAAACCGCTGGAGCTGCAGGAAGTTTACTAAATAGTAGAAAATAAGATTTATGTTCATCTGACTGCGGTTCAAAATGACGAGGTCTGTCCCAAAATAGTCCTCGTGTTGCTTCAAAACGAGACTTTAATATAACTAAACTAAACTTAGCTTACTATCCGACGTTTTTCTCTCATCCGACATCGACAGTTTCCCATTTATGACGGATAACTGGGACTAGTGTAATTATAGCGCTGAACCAGGATTGCCAGATCAAAATAGGAAAATAAGGCCAAACCTTCTTAAAAATAAGGCCAAATTTGGCAAATTGACTGAAAACCTCATTTGATATTAAAGAAAAGGCTATCCTTCAAGAAAACGAGTCCCACTTGATAGGCATATGTTCATTTCAGTGCTCTATGATTAAACTAAAATTTAAGTGAAAGGAATTTAAAACATCCTTGTTCTATTCAGGAGCTATTTCGTTTGACAGCTCATATATCTTACCGCGCTGTGGTGAGTGGTGATTCCCCACCCTCAATCAAAGTAGAACTGTAACACTGAAGACTCTACATCTACGGAGCTTGGCAATACAATAATCAAGGTCATTTACGTTTAGAAACTTGTTCTTTTTACTTTCTCGTATACGAAGTATACAAAGAGAAAGTATTGTAATCGTCAAAAAATTTGAACTCGAGATTTTGACGAATCTCCACGTTTTAGACCTCCCTGATTCCGAAAAACACAATTTTGGAATTATGTCTGTCTGTGTGTGTGTCTGTGAACACGATAACTCGAAAACTATCAGAGCTACGGGGATGAAATTTGGTATGTGGTCTTTACACATAATTTGTAGGTTTCTATCAAATTTTGGACAAAATCCGTCAACGGGAAGTCTGTCTGTCTGTATGTTCGAGGTCATGCGAACGCTATAACTCAAAAACTTGAAAAGCCAGATGGATAAAATTTTATACACAGTTTTATCGTCATGAATGTAGGTCCGTATAAAATTTTGGGCCAAATCCGTCAAAGGGTTGACTGTCTGTCGGTCTGTATAATCGCATACTTGTTCAGTTTTGAAACTAACTCCCTGCGCATGCCTACTGATGGCAATGCCTGTGCAAAGAACGGACGCTCCGAAACTTGGCAGTTTGCCAAAAACCAATTCTGGAGCGATTTTGTAAGGAAACAAACATTTAGGGAGTCTCGCCAGGTCCTGTTGCGCAAAAGAATGCGTAGGGGATTTGAATTTGTTTTGATCCTTCAAACCACGCGTGGTTCCAACTTTGGTTTACTTGCGACGGAAGTTTATTTGACGTCTTTTATTATTCTAGTTTTCTCTACATGTGTTAGGAGTATACGAGAAAGTTTAGGGGAGACCACTCCCGATGGTTTTAAAAAATACCGGGAAGATTGTTCGCTGAATTCGGACGTTGTATTGGGATTAGACGACACTGTACGGTCGTTATACCGGAAGTTAAATAACATAGTGCATAGGGAAACACAGTTGGGGGATTTTATCACTGGTCGTTATAATGGAATGGTATTTATAATGCGTGGTCGTTATAACGAGCGTATATCATCGACTGTATATCATTTGAAATGTGTAATATCAAAAATTCATTAAAAAACAATAGAATAAGCAACTAAAAATTGTTCGAAAAGTCATTCACGAAAATAAAGCAAAAAAAAGACAAGACCAAAATTGAATTTAAGGCCAAGTGAAAACTCCGAAGGCCAAGGGCTTTGAAAAAAGGCCAAATTTCCATAATTTGGCCTTATAAAGGCCGATATGGCAACCCTGCGCTGAGCATGCTCGCGCTCTGTAAACGTTTGATGAGCGGAAAAACATACAAGCGATTCACTAAGCCGGCAATTCATCTGTATTCCATTCCATCCATTTGGACCAAAAGTGCTTTGCTTTCCACCCATTTTAATCGAAAAATCCAGGCATGTCATGAACTTGATGTTTGAAGTTTTTTTTTGGGGGGGACAAGGTTCAAGATCGCAGAATTGTTGTGTGAAATATTCATATGGTTCGCCATTTTATTTTGTGAAGTCGGCTGGTGAGAAATTGAATACTTGCATGGCTCATTAAAAATTCCATCGGCGGATCACATCCGGTGAGTAAATTATGGTTGCAATTTAAAAAAAGAAGGTTGTCAACTTTGGCGCTTGTTTACTATGGCTACGGATTATGAAGAAGCCAACCAATGACAGCGGATAATGTTGGACCAAGCTGAATGGCAAAAGAGGAAAACTGGGGGTTGGCGATTTTTTTGAGGAAACGAAAAAGTGGATAAAAAAAGAAAAGGACAGAAGGGTAGTTAGTAGCTGGCGAAGAAGGATGAACGTTGTTTTTGGAAGAGATAAAATTGAAATAAAAACGACGCAACTCGGTCGGATGTTAATGACATGCCATCGTGATAAAGCCCCCCGCCCCCCCCGACTGCATTCCCATGTCCCAGATAAGTCCTTCCTTTTATAATTTTTTGGCAATCAATAACATTAAAATATAGCAGCAGCGAAAAATACAGCAGCGATTCGTATCGAATGTCATGTGACTTTCAATGCTTGCCTCAGGCTCAGAATTTGCGTTTACACTTTGTTCGTGAGCGTCAAAATATGCGATATTCATACATGAATTTGTCCAATAAAGAGTTAAGTCTAATCAGCGCTGCATAAAAATGGAAGATTAAGATATAATGTCGGAGAAGGAATTATGGTCATTCGACATCAGGGTTGCCAGATCAAAATAGCAAAATAAGGCCAAACCTTCTTAAAAATAAGGCCAAAAGAGGCCAAATTTGATTGAAAACGTCATTTGCTATTAGAAAAACAGGCATCCTTCATGAAAACGAATCCCATTTGATAGGCACATGTTCAATTTCTGTTATTAAACTGAACTTTAAGTGAAAGAAATTTAAAACATCCTTGTTCTATTCAGGAGACATTTCTTTTGACAGCTCATTGTATATCATTTGAAATGTGTAATATCAAAAATTTATTAAAAACTATAGAATAAGTAATTAAAAATTGTTCTAAAAGTCATTAATGAAAATAAAGCCAAAAAAAAGGCCAAAAATGAATTTAAGGCCAAATAAAAATTCCTAAGGCCAAGGGCTTTGAAAAAAGGCCATATTTCTATAAATTGGCCTTAAAAAGGCCAATATGGCAACCCTGTTCGACATGCAACTACGGCATTTGTTTTTCTGCAAAGCCTTATCATGTCTTTCTTTTCAAACATTGCCTAAATAGCATTTTTTATTCTATAGAGTACCTAGGTATTACATGCAATGTCTAGGAAAAGTGAATAACATAGTGGCGAATCCGGGGGGGAGGCCAGATCTAACCAAAATCGTTTATTGTTTACAATTCTTTTTACAAGCGTTTATTGTTTATTCTTAATCTCTCTTAAAACTCCGTTACAGTATTGCTTTTTGAGTTGACAGACTCGGAAATTTTCCCCTCTTTTGTAGTCACCTCACTCGTACTTGTACATTGACGCGGTCGAAAACATTTTTAGCGAGATATTTCATAGGTTTTTTTTATTAAATTATTGGAAGTATAGCATTCTTTATGATTCTTATTTTCATGTGAGTAAAGTCTATAAGTTAAAGTGTTTCGGTTTACATAAGCCAGGAGGCTTGACATTCGTCACGACGATACAAATTTTTTTATGACCACAGTCACCCCCCGACCCATAGCCTAGATTCGCCACTGCAACATATTCAAATAATTCTCGTATTTCATACTTTGCCAAGAAATGCCAGCGTTTCATACATTGCCGGTAACGTATTCATTGAATTGTATTAAAATGAAAAATTGAATGCTGTAGCTTTCATATTATATTGCGTCACAATGAAAACGAATTATATATTATTCTCTAGGCATTCTACAGAATGCCAGCGTTTCATACATTGCCGGTAACGTATTCATTGAATTGCATTAAAATGAAAAATTGAATGCTGTAGCATTCATATTATTTTGCTTCATAATGAAAAGGAATTATATATTATTCTCTTCCACCAACGTCTGAACTTCATTGACAAATGACTCATAATTTTTTGTTAATGTTTCTGATGTGCATAATGCGATGTGAGCAAATCACCTCCTTTTAAACTCAAAACTTTTTGTACATTTTTTTTCTTTTGAAATTTCTGTCATAACAATGTTCAATGAATTTTCTTCGTTTTCTCTTTCAGAACCGCAAAGAAGGTGTTTCCAGTTGACAGAAAGAGATGGTTTTTCTATTGTTTCATAAGTGTTGAATCATCATTACAATTCATCCTTAAATGTTACAAAACTTAATTTGTTAGGTTATCGTGAAGTGCCACCTATAACGAAAAGTAATTGAACTTATCAGAAAGGAGTAAGTGAAATAGCAGCCTCACGAGAGGTTGGTCTCAACAGCAGTGCTAACATCTGGATTAGTGTCTTCAGCCACCCCTC
>BGPR01003300.1:33013-50100 GCA_013235015.1 Araneus ventricosus | reverse complement strand
GTTTGGGAGAAAACGGGACAAATAGTAATACGGGACTGAGGAGTGAAGTACAGTGACAGTCCCGTATATACCGGTCGTATGGCAACCCTAACTGTCACTCCCATGGTAATGCAGAAATGTTATGTTAAAATTATAATGACAGAGAGTTTAGGAAGAAAACGGGACACAAAGGGGACAAATAGTAATACGGGACTGAGTAGTGAAAAACGGTGACAGTCCAGTATATACGGGTCGTATGGCAACCCTAACTGTCGCTGCCACGGTAATGCAGAAATGTTATGTTAAAATTATAATGGCAGAGAGTCCACAATCAGAAGTCCACTGTTATTTCGAATGCAGCTGATCTGTTTTCGTAGAAATGAATCTCATCGATTTGGTTCACTATAACTCTGCACCCTTCACATACGAGGATGGCTCCAAAAAAGTTTGCAAGGGCAATAAAAAATTATTTATTAACAACAGTCAGAAAATACAAAAGGGAATTAAGAGGCATACTTGCCGATAACTTTTCCACATAATCACCAAATCTATTTAGGCATTTATCTGAATACAAGACCAACTTGTTTAACCCGGCTTGGCAGAAATCACGTCCTGTCCATTGAGTCAGTTTTCGGCAGCTGTTTCACATCACTGTCTGAAGAGAACCTTGTTCCAGATAAGTGTTTGGAACCCAGATTGGGTGGAGAATCTGGAGTATGTGGTTAGTGGCTCCAGACTTCCCACTTGATCTTTTGAAGCAATTCTTGAGTTTTGAGAGCAGTATGATTATTGTCATGCAGGAGGATGACACCATCACTTAACATGCCAGGGCGTTTGATTCGAATGGCTTCATGATGGCCCAGTGACTATTTCCTTTTTCCGAAATTGAAAGAACACTTATCTGGAACAAGGTTAGACAGTGATGTGAAAGCAGATGCCGAGAACTGCTTCAATAGACAGGAACGAGATTTCTGCCAAGCCGGGTTAAACAAGTTGGTCCTGCGTTCTGATACATGCCTAAATAGATTTGGTGATTATGTGGCTTTCCCTTAAGCTGAAAGAGTTTCTGGGCGGTAAACGTTTTGGAACTGATAAAGAGTTGGAGAATGCAGTGAACTGGCGGCAGAAGAGTATAACATGAGAATTCTGAAGATCGTGGACAGATACGACAAATCTTTAAATGTAGGTGGTGATTATGTAGAGAAGTGAAGGGAGCTTCCGGTATGTAACAGAATTGGTTTTTCCAATAAATATTGGGTTTTTCATTTTGTGTAGCTAAACAATTTTATTTTCTGGATGGCCCTTGTATGTGCGGTTGCAGTGCGTTGATTCTGCTGAAGATTACGAATTTCAAACCATCCTAGAAGCTAGTGCTGGAATGCGTGCTTGTTCTGAAGATTGCTTAAAACTTTGGTGTTGTTTTGAATTAAGAATGATGGAATACTGTTTGAATATCTTAAAGTTCTATATTCACAATTATACAAGATATATACAGTTTCATAGAAAGACCTACCACAATTTGTAGGCTACGGTCACAATTCATTGGGAAGAAAGAATTGAGTTAGACTGCTTGTTGCAGTAAAGAGCAAGTGTGTCTCCAAGGCGAAGACAGTGCTCAAATGAAAATAGATATATGCGGCCCGTTTGAGAGGGTAATGACAGCGGAGCAAAAATAATGCGTCCGTGCGGGTGATGCGAGCAGAATCATATGTTGACAAGTAAAAACAGTAAACAAACTAGTAGCGCCACCTTTCGGAGGCGATAGAATTAAACATGCAGAGAAACAAAGATTCACAATATGCACTAATTTCGAATTAAAACAAAGTAAAATAATAGAATGTAAAAGTAATAGAATAAAGCATGCAGAACACAAAATACAATAATAATAAAAGAAATAAAATAAGCAAAAGGATGCTGAACAACCCTCGTAGTAATACATTATTACTATCTTAAAAGACTTTAAAATCTGTACATTAAATATCGATTATACGTCTTCAATTGTGCATCGCTTTTCATTAGTCCCTTGAAAGACGTGAAAATAGTGCTGTACAGTACACAAAATTCAAGGCACTCCAACTTCACTAGTTAATATTTACAGTAGATAATGAATACATATAAAGTAGTCTCCCGATAGAATTCGCCCCAAATTTGATACAGGCTATGAATATATACAGATTATTGATACGTATATGGACACAGTAACTGGCGTAATTGTTGGCGCATGCGTGCTACTTGCAAAGTGAAATGGGATGTTGCGCATGCGCCAACCGGTAAGTGACGCTCTTGTATTTGGCAGAAAGGAGTTGACTGTGATTCATAAATGACGTGGGTAAAGGAACTCTCAATTGAAACCAACAATTAAGTATTAAAAATTGTAAAAAGGTATTCCGTGCACTGTAAATATTGTAAAAAGTGTGTTGTGAAATAAAAATATAAAAAGAATCAGTGCCGGATGGTCCGTCAACTAATTACAAAACAAAAATAAACAGCAGTAATTTTGATTGGATTTGAAGATATTCGGAAGGTGAAAATCTCATCCGAATTCGTAGATGGGCCATCCAGCTTAAAGGGAGTGAAAATGGTGGTAGGGGGGTGAATTTTCCATTCCCCATAATTCTCTTACGATATCAGAGGAAAAGATAATTCAAACTACGCGAATTATCGCCTCATCATATCGAACAACATCTTTAATGAAAGTTTTTCCTATAGCTGCAATTGCTTAGACGTTGGAGGCTGAAAAGGAATTTTCAATCTCTCACTTCGACTGCTTTTTAACTCTTCAATCCCGAGGCGACGTTTTTCTCCCAACCCCTTTAAAACCGGGAGTTTTTGGGAAGGAAACGACATGAATTGGACTCTCCCAATCTGTGTGGTCATTTAACCCCTGCTATAAACTTCCCTTAAGGCGCAAGGAAATGAGCTGTGGTTGGCAAGAATAATTGGACCCCTACCGCGCTTATCTCCTAAGCGATCTCATAACCTCACCTCACCTCAGAAGAACCCAACCACCTCAGACTGGCCTTCGTCGCTGTTAAAGGGAAATTTTTAGACCGCCCTTGACCGCCTCGCTCGATGTGAGAGGGTTAACTTAAACATGTGATGCCTCGTTGAAAAGCTCTCATCAATCGTTTTCTCTTCCACCTTTTTTCATCCTCATAGGTCGTACTAAAAAATAAACAAAAAATAAACTAATTATTTTCAATTTTTTAGCTTTTATTATATAGGGTGTAGTGTCATATAAAAATGCAGCCGAGAAATGAGGCAATATTTCTTTTTTAATTTAGTTTATTAATGACACACAGGACTAGCACGACATAAATAGACAAACACACGAATACATTTAACATAACAGATAAGAAAATTATACATTACAATTCTTATTATTTCGAATCATGGCCACACAAAAATCATAACAGACACTTCATTCTCAAGCACAACCAGCGAGACTGACGATCGACCGCCAACTGAACTGTTTACGGAATCAATCTTGTGCCACGCCATCTACCGCAGGCAACAGCAACTATAAAGTCTAATTCCTTACAAGGGGAAAGTGGGGTAAAACCGGGTAGCTAAAATTCTAAGGCCTGTTGGAGCTAAAATATTCGGCATAAAGCTTGTCAAATTTTACCAAAATATTCATTGTTTAATAGAGCACATTATGTGATTTCTGAAAAATCACAGTTTCATTACTTTTTTAATGAATCAATGATTTTTTTATTAAAAAAAGTCAAACTACCCCGGGTACACATGTTAACGTTATGGGGAATTAGGAAAACTCGATTTTCCGAGGAAAAATTTGCAATCATTTTTACTTTATATGACAAGTTAAGAATATTAGTTACAAAATTCACATGTAAAGCAGATGTCTTCTTCCTCCGCGCTACTGCAGCTTTCGTGGGCCCAGCTAAGACAATTTTTACGTTGGATTAACCGTTCTCATTTATTTAAATTAGAAAATACATCATTAAAATATAAACAATCAACGTCTGATGCGTTTTTATCGTCTTCATCGGAGGAATCATCAATAATGACTGTCCCGGCCATACGCCACTTGGAGTAGCCGGTTTTACCCCGAGTGCAGAGGTTATAAAAACGAAATATAACATGAGAGAGTTGACATCTTAAAACAAATAAGCCTTCACAGATGCAGTGAATTGAGCAGCTACAACACGCCACTATGACTGTTCCTTTTTCTTGACTAGCAGAGTGTAGTTCAGTATCTGTCTGCTAGAGAGGGAAAATAAAAGCGTCAGAATCCCGGTTTTACCCCACTTTTCCCTAACTCATTATTATAAATATTGTGGAATCCAGTAAATTCACTACTGGATGCCGCCACTCGTATGATTCGAAATGTAATTAATTTTTTAAATTAACTGACAATTAAGTTGCGAAAATATTACAATATTATACTGGAAATCAATATCATACAAAGAAAGCCAAAAAACAAAGATAAATTCAGAGGTAATCGAAAACAAACAAACAAGGAATCCATTCTAGTCCATTTTTTCAAGGGCTAAGGACTTTATTCGAAATGGATTCAAAATAACATTGGGAAACTTTTCTGTAAGAAGCTTGCATTACTCCAAACATAGCTTCTCTTAGCCCGAAATTTCCCAAACAAGAGACAAAGGAGATCTGTACACCAAAAAGAATATTTTCAAAAGAAAGAGGAAAAACAAAAACGCAAGCATCAAAACGCTAATAAGATTGATTAAAATGACCAGCCATCTGGCTTTTTTTAAAAATTAGCCATCATAAATAAAAACTTACCCTATACCCATAGTTGAGAAAAAAGAGAAAAAGGTCTTCACGTAATCACAAACCCACGCTAACTTTCTACTGTCATCGAAAACACACAAGTGCACAAAATTTAAAGCTCCAGCACACCAGGAGGTGGGTGAAAAATCCATTGCAAAATTCCATATTTACAAACATGAAAGATCTCAAGTTAACATGAAATGTAAAATGTTTACTATTTTGATGCGAAACGCAAAAACATTTTTTTAAGCCCAAAAATTAGATAAACTAAACAAAAATTAAAATGAAACAAAAAGAAAGAAAAAACGTAAAGACAAAAAAACAGCAAATTTAGACAAGCCCAAGATGTGCAAAATAAAGTTTCTACCCAACCATAGGTAACAGGCAAGTTCCAAAAATTAGCTGCTTACGTTTTGAAATACAACTAAGCAATGGAAAAGAAATTTGAGATTCATAATACAACACTAGTACAAGGACGAATTCGCATAATAAATTTCATATTTTTGGAAGGTCAAGGTGAAATTACATGTATCAAAAATCTAATTCACTATTTGTGAGAAATTGTTTAAGTTTATCTGTTTTACCTGTACAAGGTCATGAAATTTAGTAATGTTACTTCATCTTTAGCGTGAATGACCGATGAAACTGAAATTCGAGTTACTAAGTTTTAAGTTGGCATGTTTTGTTTTTGGTTAATTATCCAATTATTACAGCCCCTGACATGTGAATTTTTCATTTGTAATGCATGGCTTGTAAATAATTTACATATTCTGACGTTTTAAATTATTAAAAATAAAATAGACCATTTTGAAAAAAAATTATTGTGCTGCTATATTTGTCTTTCAAAGGGTCTCCTCGATTTACAACCGAGTTCTGTTCCGACTGACAAGTCGTAAGTCGGATTTCTATTTTTCCAAAACTATTTTCATTCAAACGGATTAAAACATCGCATTCAAAACACAAAAATTCAACCTATGCATGTATAATTATTGTATATAATGCGAAAAATCCTTAATATGTACTCTGTTGCACGTACTCTAAAATACAATCCAAAATACAATCTTTGATTTTGAAATTCGTTTTTTTGTTTTTGTAAGTGAAGAAGTACAAGTCAGAAGATGCATTTTTTTTATTTACTAAAGGATTTGGAATTTTTTTTAAATAAACGAATAACTTATTACGTCTCAATCCATTTTGTTAATCATATCTAATTTAATGTCCGATACCGTTTCAAGACATCCTGAATACTAGACATCTTAATTAACTGAAGAAGAACATCTTTGAAATGCACCATTAAATTTCTTTTCTATATGAAGCTTCCTGCTCAAGTAATGAATTCGTATTCTACCCACATTCTACGAACGATAATAACTACCTGTCACCGGTTAAAATTTTCTAAAAGATCCTCTAGCACAACAAAAACAAAACCCGACTCCCATTCTACCCACCATCAGCGAATAAATTGTCTACTTTACCGGATGACAGAGGAAAAAGAACACAAACGCACAAGGCAAATCCGGCATTCTGGATGCGACTCCGCTTTCTGCCGATAGATGGCGCGCGCAGTGAAGGTCGTTCCAAGGATATATTTCTTACTTCACAGGCGTGTGAAGGGATGCTAATTCTTTTATGATTTCTTCGCTTGAGAGTTTTCGTTGCGTATTTTTTACTTTTTTGGTCTGGTTCTCTTCACTGCATGGGCGTGCCCTCAGTTACACATGAAAACAAGTTTTATTTCATCCGCGTATTGAAGAGTCAAGAATAAGTTTTGTCGAATGAATGAAACCCGTGTTTAAATGAAAGGAACAACCAGTCATTAGATGGAGAAGCAGACGATTTTTCAGATAATCGTTTGCAACACGTGTCGCCGAAAATAACTGTCATGATAGTTTCATATTTTCGGGGTGTGAAAAGTTTCCCTTTTATACACATAAATGAATTCTTTCATTCTATTTATATGATTTTTGGCAGTCGGAAATTTTGTAGAAGAAAGGAAGATGAAAGAACGAAGGCTTTGAATAGGTTGCTTGTTGTAATATTCTTTCGGGTAAAATTTATCTGTAAATGTATCTTTAGAAACACAAAATAAAGCATTTCAAAGAAAAACATATGGAGATCATGGGGGAAGTTAATACTTAAACTGATAATACTTTTCTTTGACTTTGGTGTTTTTTTTCCTTAGTAGCATGAAGAAAGCATTTATGGGACAGTTGTATTTTATGAAAGCTACTGAGTTCTTTAAAAGATAATGAAACTGTTTTTTTAATATTATAATGGGAAAAAATGAAATATGAGAAGTGAAATTTTGTGGCAACTCTTGATATGAAAAGATATATCATAAATGTTTGCAGAAGGGAAAATTTTTTTTTGGATTCTTCCCAGATAGCAATTTTAGTTTGCAGCAAGCTTGCAACAAATTTGACATGACAAGAGTGCAAGCTTGCAACAAGTTTGCAGCAAGTTAACGCAAGCTTCGAAGTCACCATGGGACGGACTTGCAGCAAGCTTGCCGCGTCAAACTCATTGCAAATTATAGCAAAAACAGAGTACGAACGCAACCCGGATTAGAACTCGCGACCTACCGATTCGGAAGCTGACGCGCCAACCACTCGACCACTTAATCTCTGAGAGGCGAACATAGATTTCGCTAATACATCGTTCAATTCGATTCGTATACGATTTATTTTAAACTGTTTTCTTGATTTTATTAATTTTTTGAGTTGAGAATATGATTTGAAGTCAAAGAGAGAGAGCGATTTTCGCTAATAACTACATTTTGCTAGTAGAATAAATTATGAAATTAGAGTTCAAAAGTAATTACTTTAAAATGGGACAAAATGTATAAGTTTATTTTTCAACAAACACTGACTGTTTTTTCGGTTTAATTTTGTTTATAAACGTTAAAATTTCAACATTCAGAAAAAGGCAATATAGTAAAGTGCGAGTACTATATTTAATAAAAAGATGGAAAATGTTTCATTTTTTTTTATAAAAAAGGTAGTTTTTTCACAAATTATCATTGATTTATTGAATTAATAAGAAGAAGGACGATCTAGGAGATGCTTTTAAAAATCGGATGTTTTTTTTAAAACAGAGACAAAGATAATTATCTCTTTGTGCTGTCTTTGCATGAAGCTTGTTTTGCAAACTTGCAGCAAGTTTGATTTGCAAGGGAGGTGGCGCTATTTGTCACATCGAACTTGTAGCAAATGCGTTGCAAGCGAGGGTGGCATTGTTAGTTTGCCACAAGTTCGCTCTTCAAGCGAGACGCGTCAAATTTGCCATGACAAGGTAATATCAAGTCAAAATCAAACTTGCTGCAAACGTACGTACTATCTGGGTATTATAAAGCGCCATATATATTTTGTGGTTTAGTGTGTGGGGGGGAATAATAGAAATAAGCTTGAAAAACAACTTTGGTATTCTTTGTTCGCAAAATATAGCTATAATTTTTTAAATGGTTAAATTATTTGTTAGAACCATTCAAAATTAATAGCGTAACAGGATAATTTTTCTATAAAATAAATATTATTATTTTTCAAGAGGTTAAACGTGAGATAGAAGAATGCGCACATTCGAAACAGCCGAACTAAAGAATCAAATCAAACTATAAAAATATTTTTTTATTATTATTTAAACTGAGAGTGAATCGTGTTAAAACTTCATAATTCATTCTGATTTCTTCAAAAAAGATAGCTATTTTATTACTTACTAGCGTGACTATCTGACTATCGAGTCGCGTGAATTGACTGCATTAACACATTGTGCGTGGGATCCGAATTAAATGCAAACTCAAACCAGCCAGAGTGGTCTCCCCAAAACTTTCTCGTATCCGTCCTAACGCGGGTGGGGAAAAAATACACAGATCGGCAGTAGCATGGACGATTCCCTAACAGGGGGAAAAAACGCATGAATCCTTCGCGCCTTTTTTTTTTACTTTTTCGTATACGAAGTATACAAAGAGAAAGTATAGTAATCGTCAAAAATTTCTAACTCGAGATTTTGACGAATCTCCACGTTTCTGACCTCCCTGAGTCCGAAAAACACAATTTTGGAATTATGTCCGTGTGTCTGTCTGTCTGTGAAAACGATAACTCGAAAACTATTGAAACTATGGGGATTAAATTTGATATGTGATCTTTACACATAATTTGTAAGTTTCTGTCAAATTTTGGACAAAATCCGTCAACGGGAAGTCTGCCTATCTGTCTGTGCGCGGTCATGTGAACACTATAACTCAAAATCTTGAATAGGTAGATGGATAAAATTTGTTACACAGTTTTATCGTTATGAATGTAGTATCGTATAAAATTTTGGGCAAAATCCGTCAAAGGGTTGACTGTCTGTCGGTCTATATAATCGCTTACTTGTATCTCATAAGCCCTTTGGCTTAGATAAATAAAACTTGATATCACTGATGCTAACATTAATTATAAATTTGTGCCCAATTTTCGTCTCAATCGCTTAAAAAACGGGTGTTCAAATTGCATATTTAGTTCAAAATGCAGATTACGACTCTGTGTTGTTGAGCGTTTCGCTTATTTTACTCAAGTTAGTATGGTTGGCGTTTGACCTTGGCGGTCTACTAAGGAAATTGTATCGAGCCGAAAAACGAAACTTCATTTTGACATTCTCCAGATGGATGCCTGTGATTAACCAGAGGTGTAGTGAAATTTTGTGTGATATCTATAGTAAGATTTCGGACTCAAAAACGTTAAATAAAATTGTGGTATATCAGCGCGCGTAACAATTGCGAACATACGCATTTTTTTGCAAAATATTAAGTTTGGGGGAATTTATAAATTTTGTATGTCTCATTGTAAATCACCATTCATAATTTTTTTTTCTCAAAATAACCAGACCTTGGGTAAATACCCCCAAGAATATTTACCTACCAACTGGGTGTTTACCCACCCCACATTACATGGTCGTATGCGAGAAAGTTTCGGGGAGACTACTCCCGCTGGTTTTTGCGTCGTACAATGGCGAAGAAACCGAATATGCAATTCGAACGCCTTTTTTTCCAACCGATTGGAACGAAAATTGGGCATGGATCTACAATCAACCTTAGCAGACCTCATAACAATTTTCATTTATCTAAGTCATAGGGCTTAGAAGTTATCGTGTTAACAAGTATGCGATTATATAGACCGACAGACAGTCAACCCTTCAACGGATTTAGCCCAAAATTTCCTACGGACCTACACTCCTGATGATAAAACTGTGCACCAAATTTTACCCATCTAGCTATTCAAGTTTTTGAGTTATAGTGTTCACATGAACGCGGACAGACAGGCAGACTTCCCGTAGACGGATTTTATCCAAAATTTGATAGAAACCTAAAAATTATGTGCAAAGATCACATACCAAATTTCATCAGTGTTTTCATCTAACAGTTTTCGAGTTATCGTGTTCACAGACAGACATAATTTCTAAATTGTGTTTTTCGGAGTCAGGGAGGTCTAAAACGTGGAGATTCGTCAAAATCTGGAGTTCGAATTTTTTGACGATTGCAGTACTTTCTCTTTGTATACTTCGTATACGAGAAAGTAAAAGGTGAACATATTCTGCAGATATCTATTAACATGTCTAAATTAGTACGCAAGTCAAATTCTTGAATTAAAATTTACGTGTTGGGTAATACGAGAAAAACGTATTTTTACGTTTCCCACTTCCGAAGAGTAAATAAAACTTGCTCTTTTGACGAATTTGAAATAAAACATTTAATTGCTGCTTTTGAATTTGAAATTATTTATTACTGATATGTCATTTTTATTTATGCAGTATGTAACTCTAAATCTAATAGTCTGAAACAGAAATATTTTAGACGATTTTAGCCTATTTTAATGCCTGTCTGGAGGAAGATCCGTATATATGGCGGTTCCTCGAGGCGGCTGTTGATTGACCTAAAGTAATGAAATTCTAAGCCTCATAACTCGGTCAATTTTGATCACAGAAGAGTGAACCTTTTGTTTAAAATTTTAGTGTGCCAATAATATCTTACGAAGCAAATGCGACCGGTAGACTATATAAAAATTTAGATATGGTAACTTTTGTAGCAGTACATTTATTGACTCATTAAGCGTAAAATATAATTCTTTAAATCCTTTAAAGCATATATCCAATTAGAAGTATATGCTTATCACTAACAGTTCACGAATTGTCTATCAACCCGCGATTAGAGTTGACTATGGATGGCGGTTATTGCAAAAAAAAAAAAAAACTTTTTTTTCACCTCCGGTTTAACCTGGCGGTTAAAACCGCTCAAAAATAACCGGTTTTTGAAATAACCGGTTTTCTGTTGTTGTTTATTTGTTTAAGCAACGTTTGTGAACTGAATTTTTTATTAATAATAATATACAATAAGTAAGTATTAATACAATATGTAATAATAATAAATGAGTGATTACTGCAATAAAGTAAGCATTATAGACAAAATTTTTCATTAACATTGTTTTCACAAGAAATTAATTCATTGGCCAATATTTATTATCTAATATGCTCATAAAGACTCTATCAGCAATGTGTTGATCAGTGAGTCGACATTTCTCATCGGAAACAACATCAATCAACGTAGATACAAATCATTCAACGTAGATACTAATCTTTCGGACGCCACAGAACTTCCGACTAAAGATAAATATTTTTGGGCTACGAAAAACAAACGCTGTTTGCGGACAAATTCTTTATTACTATTGTTTTTGCAGGCAATCAATCCATTCATTGGTCGATATTTATCTGTTCATAAAGACTCTTTCAGTAATCCGCCAACCAACAGATGTCTCGAGGAAGCGGTTGTCGGTGATTGGCGTAAGATGACGAAATTTAAAGCTTTGTAACTTGGTAAATTTTAGCCTAGTCGAACCTAAAATCGAGCCTATCTTCCGACCCGGTTTTTGGATTTAAAAAATAACCGGTTTAATCCGGGGCAAAATAACCGAAAAAAACAGGTTAACCGAAACAAAAAAAACGGTTTTCGGTTTAAACCGTTAGGTTAGGTAGGTTTTCCGTTATCTAGAGTGGTTTCCCTGTTTAATATGGTCATTCTATTTTAGCAAAGTTTGGATTTTCAGGTCACTTTATCTGTGACTGATTATAAACTAGGATTCTTCCTTTTCACGAGCAATTTCCAATGCTTTTAATAGCTCCCAATTCTATAGGACATTTTCCTTCTTCTACGTTATTCGTTCATTTTAATGATTGAATGGAACAACTTACTTTACAATGACCTACCAAATTGTAATTGAGTCAAATCTTTAATATACTTTTACTAATTCTCGTATAATACTTAATAAATAATGCTTTTATTCGGAATAAACATATCTCTTCAAAAAACGTTATGCTGGAATGGAATGGAATAGGAATTCTGGAGTTTTCATTAAATCAGGTTTTGTTGCAGTATTAAAACTTATTTAATAAATCTTTCATTTGTAATTATGTGACTACAGAGTGTCGTTTGTTATTATTTACATAATAAAATTGTTAATTAATAAAAAAATCCAGAAAAGGAAAAATACGAACCTTTTTAAATATATATTGATATAAATTTTTAAATTTTTTCCTTCAGGCTTATATGAATAACTAGCAGTACGCGCTCGGCGTTGCCCGTGGAATCAGGACTTCAACAAAATGGGATTCGGATTGTAGAAATGCATGCTGGGTATGAAAGCATATGACGTCACCTGCCGCTAGGAAGATCACTCATCCGGAGAAACTCTCGCTGTTAAATCTCGCTAGCAAAAAAACTGTTTGAACTGATCAAGGAAAAATTAATTAAAAAAAACGAAAAAAGATATTTTAACCGTTCTTGTTTTAAATCTGACAGAAACGTTTCAGTTATAAGCTGAAAAGAAATGTAAATTATAGATATGTTAGAACGTCAGATGCGATAATTTGAAGAAATCTTTATTAAAAATTACCATAAAAGTGACTTTTTCACTAAAATTTCTCAACATTCAGTAAATTACGTTAGACGTACGAAACAAACTTCATTAGAACGGAAATCGTTTGTTCTTTCCGGTGGTGTAACTGTTTTTTTTTGTACAATTATTCAAAGCCATGCTATTGAGAAATGAGTGCGAAAAACCACACAAAACAACACAAAATATTAAATAAAAAATTTTCTAGATTAAATTTTAAAATTCCGGCTTCGAAGTGCATTCAGTCACCATTACGACTGCCTGTGTGCCAAATTTCATGGCTATAAGTGTGATATATTTGTCTGATCATTGCAGACACACACACACATGCGCACAAACATTGCCTTTATAAGTACTAGCAGTACGTGCACGGCGATGCCCGTGGAATCAGGACTTCAACAAAGTGGAAAAAAAAGAAAGAAACGCCCACAATGAGACGAAACAGTTTTGAAAGCAAAACCAAAACAAAAGATACATTATTGATTTTCCTGCTTATTTTTCTTCGCGATAATGGCACATCATAGTCATAATTTTACTTTGATATTACTTCGTTTTTTATAACGAAATGAACTTAATTTTTAAAAATAAACATACTTTCACATCTTCATTATAATCATGCTTGGAGGTAGAGTATGCATAATGTTTATTTTTAATCAAAAATAAAATTATATATATCTATAAAATTTGCTTTATTTCAGCATTGGCATTTCATAATTTCACGATTTCAAGTCAGAACATTCTGGTATTGCTTGCTTTACGACTGCGTCTACCGAAGGGAATAAATCACGGCTGTTTTTTCCGCCAGATGGCGTAGCCAGAGCGAAACGGCGTGGTTCTTCACTGTCGGCATTCGAGAAAATTCTCTGATCCCATCAAGAAATAAATTAATTTAAAATCTTAGAAATAAAATATTTTAACCATTCTTGTTTTAAATCACAGAAAAATAATTGATTTACTACCAAAAAAATTTGAAAATAATATCTTTATTAGAAGAGAGTTTTAAGAATACCGGATTTTTTTTTGAAAAATGACTATCTTTTTAAAAAACTCCTAAAATTCAGCAAATTACGTTAGATGTTCGAAACAAACTTCATTCCAAAAGAAATGGTTTGCTCTATCCGATGGTGTATTGATTGTTTTTCAACGATCATTAGAAAAGATACTACAGCCGTAAACGTGCCGAAAATAATCCAAAACAACACAAAACATTGAATAAAAAATTTTCTAGATTAAATTTTAAAATTCCGGCTTCGAGGTGCATTCAGTCACCATTACGACTACCTGTGTGCCAAATTTCATGGCTGTAAGTGCGATAAATTCGTCCGGACTTGCAGACACACACACACACACACACAAACATTGCCTTTTACAAGTATAGATAGATTATTGGTCATATTTGGCAATGGTCATTATTAACAATCCACATTGGTCCTATTTGGATGAGCATTCCATGTATAACACAGGTCGAGAAGGGTAGTTATTCAGAAGTTAGCTTTTTTAAAGATTTAATCAAGTTAATCTTTTTCAATCAGGACAATTTACAACTCAATAAAAAATGTGCCTTTTAGCAAAATTTTATTCCAGTCGCGGTACATAATTTTCTTACGGATAAAGAAGCGAATATCGTGTATGCACTGAATGAAATAATACCATATATCAGATATTGTTTTTAAAGTAATTTGCGATTGAACGGACTTCCCGTTTGAAGGGTACCCTTTCGCCCCGTTTAGGCCGTTAGATCGAGAGTTTACTGTTAATACTGTAAAAGTTCTCATAGCGGTTTTGTTTGTCCCTCTTTTGTTTTGTCCCAAAGGACAAAAAGTTAAAATGACCTCTAGGAACGGCATCTCCCTCTGAGCAGCCAGGTTGGTGGCCCATTTAACTTCAATTAAATGCATTTCTTTGTCTCTCTGACCTTTAAGAGGAAAGAGCGGGAAGAACAAAAAATTAATACAAAAACAACACCTGAAATCAGATCGATATCATTCGTTCCTTTCCTAATGTGAAGAGAAAAGTGAACTTCGCCCTCTAGCGGAATTGGGCATTCAAGAATCCATTTGTTCCTGCCTCTGAATTGAACACTGACAACGAAGCTGCTGATATGGGTTGAGAACATCAGCAAATAAAGCTTTCGACTCAATAGACTTTAGGAAAAATGGGAGATATTATTGCCCATTCCTCTACAACTACCGACCAAACGATTAGGGATTTACTTTTCTAATTGAAAAAACGTTACCTCCCAATAATCTGAACGATCCAAGCAAACAAAAATAGCATTTTTTTCCAAACAAAATTAGAAATTTTCTAATAAAGTACTTTTTGCCTTAGATAATTCTTAAAATTCGCTTTATCAGAAATAACGAATGAGGCTTGTTTAAATACATATTTTGCACTTCCAAATATAAAACCCCTCTGGGCGATCAATTTTCCTTCGAACGGAGGGTGGCCGCCGTAGAGAGATTTCACTGTAAAATCGAAGTCACTGTGTTTCGAAGATACACAAAATAAAACACCAATATTTAAACTCTCTTTTTTATTCAATTTGTGAATTATTGGTTTCACTCCAGACACGATAATTGAATTCGTGCTTTGAGTGCATCTTTGCGTCAGCGTGCCAGAAGAAGAAGCCAAGTCTCTTGTAGTTCAGAAATCTGTAAAAATGCTTTTCTTGCAATTCATTGCCTGTCACAGTAAAAACTAGTATAGAAATAGAAGCAGGTATTGCAAAGCGTAGATATTGTAACAAAAATCGTTCTGTCGGCAACAGTCCAACACGCAGAATAATGGAAAATGGAGGTTTATTTACAAAATATGCGGGAAAAGCACGTAGAACAGGTTCAGGAACAATACCTCTTATACAGGTTAGCAACACAAACAGACAACAATTCACTAGCAATAACAGTAACAGCACTTTCAATAGCGCTCAGCTCACAGGCTTTCTAGCTCTCACTGCAGACGAAGCTCCAAAGTCGTTCCAGTCGATCTACACCCTGTTACCCAAGCGCGGTCCTTTTATACTCTCCCCGATATGCCGTGACGTCACATGGAATCATCTAGTACATTCAAGCGTATCTCCTCTTCTAATAGAGATATCGAGAAAAGAACCGCATTTTCTGGAATCTTCGATTTGTGGCCAAAATGGTCGGCAAGATCAGGGGTCCAGGCCTGGCTGCTGACGGTCATTCCATACTTACCCCTTTCTTCTTGTTGTTGTGTTTTATTCCACTTGTTCTAGTCCTCAGCTAGACCAAGTCCAAGAGTCCGCTCGCCCACAGAACATCCAAAACTATAGGCGAACGATTCATGGTGAAGGAGGAGAGTGCAGCTTCTGTTGGCACCCGAGGGAAGAAGTCTGACTTTGTCCATTGCCTTTATGCTTTACCTGGGTATAATGGAATGGCCTCCACGCCTTGGGTGACTCTGCCAGAAGAAAAAACTCCAGACGTACATCGCCCATTCCACCCAGGGCGACCACCCCCGCCACGATGAGGCAGCATAATAGAACTTTGGGGGGGGACTTACCCATGTAAAACTCTCTTCCCAACCATAAGACTCGTGAGGCAGGAAAGCGACATTACATTTTTTAACAATATTAACTTGTGACAATGACATTTTGTTTCGCCCTCCTGCCGGTGGATGGCGCTGCAAGGACCTTTGACTTTCCGGAGAAGAACGAGAGACAGAGTGACTTGAGACTTCGTGCGAGAAGGTGCCTTTTTATCCCTCTCACAGGGACGGACAAAACTGGACATGCGTAGAGAGTTGAATATTGTAACTTAAATGTAATGTAAGCTTAGTTAATCTAGAATAATTCTATGTGGTAGATGTGTGAGCAATAAATTTAATTTAATTCATCTATGGCCCAACTTTATTTTAACCGCCGATTTCACTTCCTGTGAGCTAGCCGGATAATGGCGTCTAAAAACTTAACTTTTAAATGATCCAAAGAAACAGGTGCTTTTGCCTAATGAAGGGCTTCCCAGCCTTTATTCCCTTGCTTGAACGAAATTCTTTCTTCTGCTGCTCTTTTAAAGTGACTCAATTCCTTACTGGGCATGGTAATTTTGGGGAATATTTATAGATGTTCCATCGACAGACTAGTGACGTGTGTAATACAGGAGAAATTCAAAACGTAGGGCATATCATTTTTCGGTCCCTGCATGTCCAGGATTGCCGGAAAATTTTACAGCAAAAACTTGGCTTTTCAGAAAAGGACTCATTGATTAACGCAAAGTCCTCTTTCTTATCCTTTACATAATTCGTTCACACTTATAGTTATAAATAATATTTTTCCTATTGATTGAAAATTTTTGCACTTTTGTAAAACCGTTCTGTTAATTTTTTTTAATGTTGTTTGTTTTCTTCTTCTTCTTTGTTTTTTTTTCATGTATCCTCTCCCTTTCTATTTTTTTGTATATATTTTGTACATAT